>QFEU01006901.1:0-18613 GCA_003316345.1 Tricholoma terreum | reverse complement strand
TTGACCTCCAGCCCATTTTCAAAACTTGAATACTTACATTGCCTCAAAAACACCTTGACCTTCTCATCCTTCCCCTCATACGCCATCTTGCCTCTCCTGTCCCTGACAAAAACATCTGCGCCAGCACGCACGGCGAGTTCGATGAGACGCAGGTCCCGACGGCGTGCGGCCTCGTGCAGTATGGAGGTGCCCGAGCCATCGTCAAGGTAGGAAAGGTCCACAAAGCGGATGCGCGGAGACTCAAGAAGAACGAGGAGCGCTGGGGCAGGAGGAGCTGTGGACGGAGAGAGAATGTAGGACCGTAATAAAGAGCGATAGGAAGCGTTCAGGAAAGAGTGAGAGTCTAAAATAAAAGATTGTCAATTTTTTTCTCATTGCATGGGGTATATGCGCCGCGCAAAACTCGAACCTTGGAGGGCACGCACAACATCTTTTCCCCTTGCGACGTCTTTTATGCTCTGGCCGCGTGCGTCCCTGAGTGTATCGTTGATCGATTCTTGCTCCAACAGGAGGTTGACGATGTCCACGCGGCCGAGGGCTGCTGCGAGGTGAAGGACCGTAGTACCCGACCCAGGCGGGTGCACACTATTCGGCGATATCGCACGATGAGAGAGGAGGAGTGCAACGGTGTCGGCTGAACGAACATTTGAACAACTGAATTGACGAAGGATTGAAAGAAGAAAAACTACCTGAAGCGCAACGCACCGCGAGGTGGAGCGCTGCTGCGCCCGTGTCGAGGTTACCATCTGTTTCTATGGATTTTCGCCTGTCTTTCCCAATTTCGGCAAGGAAAGGGTGGATGAGTGCTGGGTCGCCTTTAGAGTCAGGGTCAGATAAGTCGATCCGTATAATAGCCGTTGTATTTCTCACCACCTCGCAGGGCCGAGAGTAATTTGACTTGATAGAGAGGCTCTGCGGGATCTGAAGAGCGTGTTATATAGACATGAGGATTGAAATGAACACGACACGTACTAGTACCCGAACTCGACGTCCCTGGTGGCATGTAATAGCTGAATGTTTGTGAGAGCTCGGTGCTGGGAGCAAGTTCGGCTGCTGCGTCGGCTGCTGCCCCAACCGAGAATGCTGATGAAATGGTGGTGACCTAGTGTGCCAACAAAGAAGGCGGGGTTACGGTTGTACCGAGGGCAGAAATTGTTTGGCGCTAGTCGCGGGAGACGACGTCGAAAACGTTGGAGCTGTGCACTGCCACCTGCTAGACAGATTGATTCTGTCGTCACGTGATTCCGCGATCATCACAACCGTCACGCGTTTCATGTGCAGTACTACTTATTTGACAAGTGATGCAATCTACCTCGCATCATGTCCATCTCGAACGACCAGGAAGACACCAAGTCACTCGAAGGCCTTCTTCAAGAACGGGCGAGCAAACGCGCTCTTTCTTGGGCACAGAACCACCGTCTCGCAGAGGAACATTGCAAAAATGTATCAACAAATCATTTACCCCATCTATCCGTGTATCCTGACATCTCCGACAGGGTGATTCGCTCCTCGAAAAAGGAGACTACACAGGCGCATGCGCCAGCTACGTCGATGCAACCATCCTCTGGTCCTCAAACCCTGTATCCTATACCAAACTCGCAGAAGCGTACATCGAATGCCATCTGTACGTTTCTCTCGTTCCCATCGCTACAACTGATCAATCATGATACGAATCAGGTATGCTGAAGCTGCGCACGCCGCCACACGTGCACTCTCACTGAACCCCAAATCCCTCGAAGCAAGGTATCAGCGCGGAATATCGCGAGCCGCACAAGGACTCCTCAAGCCTGCGGAGATCGGTTCGTACTCTACAACCCCCTCATCCAATCGACTACCAACTATTTCTAGATTTCGAATTGATACTCTCCCAAGACTCTACACACGCCCTCGCCCAATCCGCACTGTCCAAGACGTTGCATGACCCCCCCACATCCTTACCTCTCACCTCAACCCTATCCACAACCATCACCCCATTCAACACCCCCGTCCCCGTCCCCACACCACCCACCACCCAGCCCGAAACCGAAACCGAAACACAACCCCAATCGCAAACCCCTTCTTCCATCCAGGTCATAGACTTTGCCTTCCCTACCCCAACTCTCGCCCCCTCCCCTTCCACCCCAGCCTTCTACACCCCGTCCCTCTCCGACTCCAGCGACTGCTTCCACGTAGGCAACGGCATCCCCTGTCGTTTCTACAACACCCACTCCTCAGGCTGCGCCCTCGGCGCCTCATGCCGCTACTCTCACTCCCCAGATGAAAAGAGCGTCCGCGACGATCTGTATGTCTCTCCTTCACCCCCTCCCCTACAATGACTGATAGCATCCCACCCCTCCAGCGGAAAAAACGTATGCATCTACTACTTGCTCTCCATTTGTAAATTTGGACTCGGAAAATGCGTGTACTCACACTGTAAAGAATACTTACCTGCTCACCCGGGGGCATGGTGGAGCACGCCGGAAGGAATAGAGAAGGTGCGCAAGGTGGTAGAGCTGGCGGAGAGGAGAGGACGCGGGAAAGCAGGCAAAAGGGTAGAAAACAAGGAGCCCACAGACGAGGGGGTGTGGGAGGGGGAGGCCAATACACCGAACAAGGATATGACGAGAGGAACAAAATCACCCGTTAGTGGGAAACGTGTCAAGAGCGCAACACCCGTCACACTCGAAACAATCACGAACCGAAAACAACTGCTAAATAAACCGAACACTCTGATGAAGACCAACATTGCCCCTGTATATATCCCTCGGTACATTCGTTGGACGGAACATGGAGTGGAGGATTTAGAACGCAAAGTGACAGGCGAGGTATTGGTCCGGGGCTTCAAAAAATGGGACGACGATGCTCATGTACGTGATATATAACTTTCTGAATATCGCTTGCTCATCTTGATGATAGAAAGCATTAGGCATGCTTGAGCTTCGTTGACTGTGAGAATGGACGTTTCTGGTTTACTTGCGTTGTACTATCACACCCTCCTTGTCTAACTTAATATTTATTACACGCCTTCGTTGCCGTGACATTCTCCCTTGCCAAGGTATGCTATACCAAGTCCCAATTGCATTCCGCATAGCCAAGTCGGAAATTACGATCGACCAGTATTTAATCACCTATAAAATGAATTAGCGTCGTGCGGCAGCGCCAGGCATCGGGTACCAAACATAGATAACTTCAACCACGGAACTTGTTCAGGCTGGCTGAAACAAAAATGGAACCTTGTAACGCATATTTGTAGTGCTAACTTTGAAACGGGCCTTGGGGGATCATGTGCACTGTTGATCAAAACTTGATATTATCACGGTCCCGACTGGGGCGTTCACCACGACTAAATCGGTTATCAGCCTGAAGTACAGAGTCAGTGCTACGACGTTCTTCCAGAACGTACAGAATGGTGCGTACCTTCACAGAAGAACTCTAGTAAAAACGTTGATGTAACATCAAAAGGATTTTTTGAGGGGATCAAGTGATCCGGGCAGCTGACGATCATTAATGAGAGAGACCAAACGCGAACAATGTACGAAATGAAAAACACTTTATCCCTGACCTCGAAGAGATAGTGATCGATGATGTCTGCAGTTTACAGCTGCAGCTACTATGTAGATGTTTAGAGAGACGAAAGGTGGATGATTGTGCGAGGTATGAACTCGGCATTATGTTGGATCACGTGTTGCCGCCACAAAAATAGTCAGCCTCATGATTTTCCCCAACCTTAGTCTCTCCTTTATTCTCCTTGAACCTCCTACACTCGCTTTCGTGCTTTCATTGTGCTTTCTGCAACGATTGGAATGACTGCCCTGCTACATCGAACATCGAGCGATCTTGCCAGCATGTCCCGTGCTGCACAGCGCAAACAGCGGCTACTCGAGATCGAAAAGGAGCAGCGTCTGGAGGACGCAGAGGCTCTCAAAATGACAGAGGTTTGTACTCTCCACTACCCTGTGCAACCATTTTCTCACTTGGTCTGCAGGAACAACGACAAACCCTCCTACGCTCCTTCACCTCGGTGAAAGTAGAGTTCAGTGATCTAGACGGCCTCAAATGGACGCACTCTGCTCTCAGAAAGCACATGGTATGCTTATCATATCTCCTTTTACAATCGACATGAACGTTTCTTTGGTCGCAGCCACCCCTTCACCCACCTCACGTCGTTCACTCCGAGCCAAGTTCCCCGACCTCTCCTTCATCGCCCGAACAACACACTTTTGTCATCCTCACAAACACCGACCTCGCCTCATCAGGTGCTGAAGACACCATTCGTGCCTCCAAATCTAGACCACGACTCCCCCCATCGTCCCCGTCCCTCCCCTCACATCTTTACCGACCCTTCCCAACGAAACCCCGCCGAGCACATCGTTCACCCGTCAGACCGCCACTTGTGGCTGACGCAGATTGCGATAATACAGACCTTGGGCAAGGGCACGCAAAGCGACGACGCTGCAGTCCCTCTCCAGAGCCGACACCAACACAGTCTTTATTCATCACCTACCCACCACCGTCCTCCCCTTCCGTCCCACCCTCTCCTTCCATAACCGACATCGACGACCTTGACCTTCCCTCCCCAACCGCACTTACAATCCCGATTTCCAAGCACTTTTACTCCAACTCAAGTTCAAGGTCGTCCTGTAGTACTTCCGCGTTTCCTCTTCCTCCCGGTCTTGGAGGAAGGGACGTGGGCGTGTGGACAACAACCGTTCCCCCGGGTGATACTACTACACCCCCAGCAACCGAAACATCTCAAGTCACACCAATACCGCGTGCTGCTCTTTCATTGGACTGCACGTCATTGACCGTGTCTACGGATTGCGTAGGCGATCATGCCCGCTCTCGGATCGCCGAAGACGGAGATGTAGAGCTGGACGCGGATCTAGTCCCGCCGACACCTCGACCGTGTGATTTTGTACGTGGCAAGTTCTGAACTTCCTAGGTCACTCGAAATTAGTAACACGACGCGTTGAGTACTATACCGCCCTTCCTTATTGTTCCTTTATTACCTGTGCTGTTTCTTTATTTTCCCGGTGCTGGAAGGTTGGGGAGTCGAGTAGTATCTACGTCCATATTTGTGCTAATTCAAAGTTGTGCGGAAATTGCAAGGGAAATGGCTATAGCTAGCATCATCTGATGGAGGCAGTTCATTAATGATTTACATATTCTTCCATCTCATTCCTCGGGTATTCTTTTGTATGCATGTTTGGATTCTTCGGAAGGCAAAAGTTTTGATGTTGTCATCCACTTCAATCTAGCTTCCTCCACACATTTGCGTCAGGTTAGGTGATTCTGCGTAATCTACCATAGGATGACAGTCGACCTCGCTACAGCTATCTAGTATACGTATGTAACTACGAAGGGGATGACAGCCTTTCACTTCATACAGCAAAATTATTCATCGCCTGGACACGCGTGTTCACTGGCGTATTTTGGTTACCTAACGACAACCTGTGATCGTCATAGAACCCGCTCAGGTGGCCCAGCGAATACCTGAACAACACCGCGGGTTTTTGAAATGATGTTATCAAGGTTCGTTCTGTGGGGGTTCCATTTCCGGGCATCCAACCCGAAAAAAAACTCAAAATTCCCTGAAGTCGCCTTCCCTTCTCTGCCACCGTAGACGCAGCCTGATAAGACGCCCTGAGGTTCAACAACCTTGTGTGGGTTGTGGCACCTGGCTCCTGGCTGGGAACCGCAAAGACCGTCCGGTCATTCAGCGCAGCCTTCAATGACACCCCTTGAACCAAAAGTGTACGTATCATGTCCAATTCATCGCCATTTCCAGAGATCTGACTCGGGGTGATTGTCAAAAGATGCTCAAGGTGCTTTCCCTTCCCTTCATCCGTACTTGCAGCATAATATGACAATACCGCAAACCTGACCCCACCAAGCAATGTCAAGTTTGGCGGTGGTTGGCTGGCATCCTGGGACCGCGCCAGAATCTGTGCGTCGTGATTTGTTTCCCCCCTTGGGGCGCGTGCGGACAATTGCAAGGGATGTGCACCAACATGCACGGTGATAAACGGCAGCGCGAGTATGGGGAAGACGAGGGATAGAAGGATTCGCATTCTTGTTTTGTCGAGTTGTTGAATTGGGATTCGGGAACGCGAATCGTGGGGGAGGAAGTGATGGTGTTGGATGGGAGGATTGAATATACTAGAACTGGGGGTCGTTGAGGGTTTAGGATCCAGCAGAGGAATAATGGGCTTTGGGTGGAGTGTCGTTCTGTGCACTATGTTGGGTATGATGAGACCAGCTGAGGAAAGGATACATCTCGTTGCGCAGCTTTTATACATAATGAGTGTGTGACCCCTGCAGCCTCCCTTGTTTTTACAAAACTCGACAAGTGATGGAATCCAATATCCCCCTCACAGCTTTGGTAGTCACTGGTGTATTTTTAGAATAAATAGCAGATCTGTTACCCATTCGAGCTCGGTTATTTTAGAGTCCGTTCGGATACAATTTCGGATTGAAATTTGGGAATTTGATGGCAAGCCTACGACATACATAGTGAGTGCACTTGCTGTGATCCACTTGTCATGTGATGTACTATCACATGTAGTGGGATTAAAAATGGGTCAAGAGTTGCAAAGAATCACAGCATTGTACCACTCCTGAGGGTTGTCATTGGAATGATGACTGAAAAGTGAATATAGTTCTGGATAGAATTGGATAGGCCATGATGAAACTTTAGCAATGTTTGCACCTTTGGTACAATCGACAAGCTTGTGAAATTCATCAACATACCTATGAACCAATCAAGTAGGGCTGCGCACCGTACCGTCTGACGGGTACAGCCATACAATTGACGGTCAGGTGACGGTACGGTTCAACCGTCTACCGTCCGTCAAGTCTGCTCAGCAGATCCCCAACGGCTACGGGACGGATACGGAGACGGCCGTAGTACGGTAGACGGGAGTAGACGGCTGAGCAATCAGTCGATAATGATACTAGAGCTTGAAATCCCCATCCATAGATGTGCTAAATATTCGTGTCGACATGTATGGTTTGTTACAATATCAATTTGGGTATGGGGAAAGGGCAAAGGGCAATCATGATATATCACAGTGGTTGAAGGTTAATCTTTGAGTGCTTCATCCTGAAGTACCAGGCGTAGCTGTCATTATTTTGCAAACAGTACTCTAATGAGAACATGGGTTGTATGCATACTACGGTCTAGTTACAAGGCATCTGAGTTTGCAAAATTTTGCAAACTCCTTCCTCCTCCTAAAACGGGTACTGTCGGCGGCGCGAAAACGAACACTCCCTCTTTGGGTCTATCTAAAAATATGCTTCCCAGCATGCTGATATGTCCGTCGGTGATCGTTGTCCATCACAGCGATCAAATGGATTACCTTTCTCGGATATCACTTGCGTCATCTGGGCTGCTCCCTTGCGCTGACCGTCGCCACCGTACCCCAACGTAGCAGCAATTAAAAGGGCAGACACTAGCCATGCCACATTGTTTCTGTGTAGAATTATTCACCGTACCCGAAACTACACCGCGCGGCCGTAACATCGAAGAATAATATCATAACATTGAACAACACTCAGACATAACAACGCTGTACTTAGGCAGGGTATCTAGTAATGGAACAGCGAGAACGTATCGTTTGATAAAGTTAATTACGCCTGCCCTTCTTTGGTTTCACGAATTCCTCTCCATCTGGATTGAGTTTGCGCTTGCGTGTCCTTGCACTGGGCTGAGCTGGTTCATTCTCCGTCATTGTGGCCCGTCTCTCTACAGACTTTTTGCTTGCTCGTGCTAGTTTCTGCGTTCCCGAATTCTTAGGACCTGGAGCTTTGGTGATGCGGCCCGCCTTCCTGGGTTCTGCGGATCGCTTCCTCCCCACTCCCGTTTCCTGTTGGCATTCGTTTGGCATTGTAGCAAGTGCTTGGTCGACAGCGGCGCCCAGAATTTGATAGTTTGGGACAATAGGAGGGGATGGTGGGCGGTTTCCCCTCTCGAGCAGCGCCGGATCGATGTTTTCGTCGCTAGCCGTCGCAACAGCAGGAGAAATGTGAATCGCTGCGGCAGACAGACGGGCTAATGCGTTCTCGATTGGAGACGATGGACTGCCGGGGGCGAATGGGGGTCGATTACTGTCAGGATCACCGAAGTAAGGTTGTGGTTCACTCTGAGGATCTCCAGGTGGCGATAACAGTCCTTCCTGGAAGGGGGAGACACTTCGAGGGGGAGGGGTCATCAACCCATCTTGCTGGAAAGGGGAGATGCGAGGGAACGACAATGGTGAACCCGGCCCATATGGAAACGATTGTTGATAATCAACCCCAGAATCGTTCCCACGGTTATCGATCCCAACCGTCTGAAGTTCCTCCTGCATGCCACCCTTGGGCTGACTGCTTTGGCGTTCTTGATCTCCTTCGACAAGCCTGACTCCGTTAGAGGCTACCGCTGATGATATCTCGGCGCTATCAGTGCCAGAGCCGAGTTTCTTGATCACTGTGCCTCCTTCCTCGTCATCCACGCACTTCAAAGATTGCTTCAAGGCGCGTGATTGACGAACATGTTTGGCTTTACCCTTATTAATGGATGCTGGGATATTGGCAGTAGGAGTGACTTACAAAAACAGTTTCTGACGTGTGCTGCAAATGGTTCCTGGAACCCGTCTTGAAATCCGACATGGGAGGCCTCAAAATCATTTCCCACCGGAGTGAGAGGACCAAAGTAAAAGCTTGTAAGGACGCCAATCAGCCTACATAGTATACCCTGTGGTATGCACTTACTTTTCCATGTAGATATGGCCGTCGTCACTAGGGTTTGGACCGCCAGCGCTAACGAAGAAGACCCAACCCGTGGCTTCAGTAATAGCCTGGAAAGCCGTTTGGAGAATTAAGGGAAGGGATTGTATAGAGCTGTAAGGGGTAAGTTGAAACATTTTTTCCAGGTAGAAACATAAAATGACGAACGCATTGTACTTCTCAGGAGATCGCACTTCAACGTCATTTAAGGTCTCCTCCTCACCCTTATCCTCATTTTTCTTTGACTTTTTCTTCTCCTTCTCTATCTCTACCCCCTCTGTGATCTCGGCTACGATGTCTTCATCTTCTGCTTTCCACATCTCAGAAACAACTCGGCGACGCACAGCCATCCGCTCTTTGTTGGTCGTGGCACCCTCCAGGTCAAAGTTTGCTTTCACGCGTCTTTCGATTTTATCCTTGTAGCGTTGTTGATAGAGTTCAATTGCCTGAAGAGCGCGGCCTTTGCTCTTCCCCATCGCGTCCTTGAGCCAGGTAATGTCTGGTTTAGTCGACGCGCGTTTTTCCTTTCCCGCATTCCAATGCATCCATGTCCTCAATTTCTGGGTAGTATCACGGTGAGTATGAATTATGTCTCGAGTGTAAATTGTCATACTTTAATTCGCGTTTTAACTGCCTCAGAAACTTTCTTGTCATCATCGAGAGTTAAAGCCATAGCAGGTGCATCTGCAGTGTTAAAAAACAGCACCTCACGCTCAGGCCACCTTTCGAACCATCGTTCTGCAAGACTCTTTAAGAATTGAGGACTGTGTTGCTGGCGTTGAGCTGCCCGAAATTCCACCAGTTCCTCTTTGAGGAAGGCAAGTTGTTCCTCCGTCGTCCAAGTAGCAGGCATCACTGGAGGTCAAGTATTTCTTGCTCAGAGGTATCGTTTTGCAAAATATTCAGACGAGGTACGCATTTGTAAAATAATGCATCCATTACTTATTCTCATGGTTTCCGGCGAGAGCGAACATGCTCAACATAAGTGAACCATTAAACATATCTCCGATGTTCGGTGGCGGTATCTTGCAATTTAGTTTCTGCCCTCCATTTTCCTGACCGATTTGTATCACTAATTTAGATTCCTTTTTTCGGACCGCCGCCACAGGGTCTCACCCTCGATACCACGAGCCCTGTGTTTTCCCACCTTTGCCTTGGGTTGCCGAGTCCACGAGGCATGGCTCACATTCTAGCATAAAGCCCGTCCTGACAGATTAAACTCATCAGGTTATTTCCCTCTCGTTTACAATGGCCCAACTCAACCATACTCCTGTCGCAGAAAAGGTACCTTGTCATTCCTGTTCAGCGTCTGCGGAGGCTCTTGGTATTCTGTCAATGTCTCTTCAAACTGCTATTCGGGCTGCTCAATATATTCGCATTCCTCTCCCAGGTGAGTTCCAGTTGCAAATGTTGGGAGCCTCGCTGATTTGTGCTTCTAAGACATTGCACCTGCTAACGAACGATTCCATGTGGTGCCAAAAGAGGAAATTCCAGAGGAGTTTCGCCAAGTTTGCGAACGGTTTGGGTATAACCTAGTTCATGGTATGTGTTTCACTAATATGTCGTGTTTATATTTTCGATGTGCTAATATAGTTGAGACTGTAGCATTCAAGCGGCCCAATGTTGAGGCTAACAATGGATCACCAGACGTCGTCGAGGCCATCATTGGAGAGGAGCGTGATGCTGAAGCTATGGATGGGTTGCCTGCTTCCTCGTCTCCTCAGCTCCCTTCGTCTCGTGACAGTGATGCTATCTCCATCAATTCATCGTCGACTGATCAGTGGGAAGAGGAATATGGTGTCATGGCGACTCCGCCTCCCTCGAGTGCAACTGCCGCGCCTTCTCTGGCTCCCACACGTAAGTGTACAACACGTTTAAGACCATGGCTTTAACTAATTCATTACAGCTGTCAGTTCGCTGTCCACCATTACTGCTGAAGAGGGGTTGCGCTGGTACGCTGTGATTGTTGGTAGGAATCCTGGTGTTTTCTCCGGCTCGTAAGTCCTCACTTTGTTGTCCTTCATCGTCTGTAATCTGATTTTAATGCCGTTAGTCACAACGTTACTTCTAATGTCAGTGAAGTTCCTGGTGGGTTTGCTCGTCGCTACAACACACAGGAATTGGCGCAAGCTGCGTACGATGCAGCATTAGATGCTAGCCAAGTTGTCAAAGTTACATACGTTGTCTGCAAGCGCACACTTTCTCGCCCGTCTGTTTAGTGAACCCTGTAGTAGATTCATATACCCAATACAGCCATTAGCTTGTTTGTGTTCTATGAAATTTGGTTCCATTGAAAATAACTTGGTGCAAGTAGTAATAACTAATTTAATCCAAGTCTTCAACACTGCCTTCGTCATCGGCATCCCCAATAGCACCAACATCATCAGAAGTCTCACCAGCAGACTCATCGCTCCATGGAATCGGGGGTAATAACTCCACCTTCCAATAGTGCGGAAGCACTGAGCACCGAGTATTGATGGTTGTGATTCCCATCACAAGGACCTCCACCAGTTGAACTTGTAAACGCCACAGCTCTCTCACCTTATACGGTTCCTTTGGAAGACGGCCACCCATATCATATAGTTGTGCCAAAAGCCTCCGCCCCATGGATGCGTGACTAAGCAGTTGTTCTTGCCACTGCTCGTGGCGACCTTCCTTTTTCGCGCGCGTGAATGAATGATCGAGAGATATCAGCCAATATGACACGCCACCCCAACCAGATGCCCACCTCATAATAACCTTGCTCAAGTGTGCAACTCGGTCAAGCTCGTCCAACCCTCCTGGAATAGGATCCACAATCCGATCATCCTGAAGTACCTGCATCGCTTCACCAAAACATGCATCAAGATTTTTACGCGCAGTCGGATGAAAATCGGGGGGGAGGTTCTTCGAGACAGGATTTTTGGGGAGTACTAGAGGGGTTGTTGTCGTCAAAGATATCGCAGTTGTGGGAGGAGTTGAAGCAGGAGGTCCACCATCGTCCGAGTCAAGGCTTTTCCCACTCAAATCTTGGGCTGCGAGCTTCGCTTGCTGCCTGGAATTGCTTTGATT
The DNA here is from genome assembly GCA_003316345.1 of Tricholoma terreum. NCBI lineage: Eukaryota > Fungi > Basidiomycota > Agaricomycetes > Agaricales > Tricholomataceae > Tricholoma > Tricholoma terreum. The sequence goes on along the minus strand of QFEU01006901.1, from coordinate 6,817 downwards.
TGAGTCCTAGACATACAGCAAGGAATACGTACATTTTTAGACGACGGACTCTTTCACGTTCACGGGCCTTCTCCCTGATTTGAGGCCCATGCCTAATATAACGAGTCATTGACATTCATTCTATTCACGGAACAGAGATGTGACGATGGTACCATTGATAATAGCGCTGTTGCCGGGTAAGGCCATCTGGGCCTACTTTTGGCTTCTTGTGTGCGTCTGGAATGGGGGCCATAGAGGAGTCGAAAACTCTACTGTCTGTCAAATGTATGACACTTTACGACAGATTTTACCATGCCTTTCAAAATTCTAAGTCTGACTGTACAAGGTGCTTCCCAACAATTTGCGACAGCTTATTGATGTCAGTGACGAATTTACCACACTTACATACAACTCAAGATCTCATAGATCTCATCCTAAGATATTTCCCATGGACACCGATGCGGTTCAGCAATTACTCGTGTGCAAACTTGGTGACATTGCTGATTTAGAGCTTGTCAGGTTTCTGCAGATGGTATGTGACAGTTAGGTTTCAAATAGAAGTAGCTCTACCTTACCCACCGAGTCTTGACCTTCCCATTGACACAGAACTTTTTAGTGATAGTCTGGCTATGATTACTGCCAGTACAACTGTACACTGGTGTCATCCATTGCCAAGTAAATCTTATCCAAGTCTCTGGTTCTGAAGACTCACACAATGACCGAACATTTGACAGCCTGCTTGTGTGCTGCCGCCACATATCGCTTCCCCAAAGTAAGTAGAATAGAGGGCGAGGCGAGGTACCAAAATAGTTGAATGTGCTCATCATGTGCAGATCATTCTTTGTCACGTGGTGCCGATCGTTGATTTCTCTCATCGATGCTGGTGAGGCCCCAGGAAGCTCAATGAAGATCAATGTCATCTAGGTGAACGCCTTCTATGATCAATTATGTTGCTTATCTGACGTGTTCGCAGTCGACAATAGTTAGCGGAGGCGATTGTCGGATGTAAGTAATACATGCAATATGTACGGTATCCTGATGCTTAAATCTCGTTTCATCAGTGGCTGAAAAAAATGAAAAACTAGTGGACGCCTGATTGCCAAGGTATGTACGTACATGTTTCAATAACAACTGACTAGCATTGTGTCCTGACAGCTCATTACAGGGTTTGGACACAGAGATCATGTAGATATGAGTCGCAGATGCCTGGGAGGGGGTGAACCGACTTGTGGCTTTCGGTGATGGTGAGAGGTTGCGATGTTGTGCAAGCGATTGACTGACTGAGTGGGCCAAGGCCTCCAGGCTTGTTCTCCTGCTGCTCGATCCCTATTTACCTACTATCTGGCGTCTCCCTCACCCCTCTTAGTGCTCAATGTCCCGATTAGCTGCATTGTCACAACGACAGAGATCGAAGAGAACTTGCATGATACGAATCTCCTCCGATAACGAAAGCCCTTCAGCATCACAGCGTGAAACATTAAGCATCCCCTCTACCCGTTATGAACGCCTTTCAAGCGGAAACCTCAGTTCTTCAACTCAAATCCTTCGTGTCGCCGCGCCATGCTCTGAGCAACCGAATGCAGCTCTCCTACCAGATCCCGCTGCTGTTCTTGAGTTTGATTCCCCTTTGGACCCTGCATACCTTGATCACCTCGATGAAGATTTTATCCCCAGTAAACGTCGGCGAACATATGTAAGTATTCTAATATTTCCTTTCTCTTCGCATGAGTTAATGTTTACCATCTTCCAGATTAATCCCGTAACAAGATGGCTTTCTGAACGTGATGTCTTCCTTGCAGAATTTCATCAATTGGAGGGTCGTGGTGATTGGTCGTCGAGTGCTTGCCTTCATTGTGGAGAAATAGGAAACTCGCCAGCACTGTACCGTTGCATTGATTGTGCAGGCATTGAGCTCATGTGCCAGTCCTGTATAGTACTTACTCACAAAAGTAACCCACTTCACCGTGTCGAGGTATATTTTTTTTCTGGGTACACTACAGCGCAAATATTCAAGCTTTCTTTATAGGCTTGGACTAATGACTCTTACTTCAAAAAAATCACCCTAATGCAGCTTGGACTTCGTGTTCAATTGGGTCATACAGTTCACGAGACGTGTCACAACCCGGTACGAACAGCAGGTGGGGACCTTGTCGTACTTGACATCAATGGGATCCACGAGGTTGGCGTTGACTTCTGTGGATGTGAGCTGTCAAATCCTCACTTTATTCAACTCCTCCGATATCGCTGGTTTCCTGCCTCCGTCGACCGCCCGAAAACTGCAGCTACAATGGCGTTGCTCAAGTTCTTTCAGTTACTGAATTTCGAGTCTAAGGCATCACCGTTTGAGTTCCACAATACGTTAGCTCGCCTTACTGACAATACTGGGACGTCTCCTCACAAGGTACATGATTTTACGCTAGCTTACAATTACAGATTGACTTAACTTATTTCAGGATTGATATCGCTCATTATCCATCATGATCCGAGAGTACCGACATCTAAAGATGCTGAAACGGACAATGAGAGGTTATGACCCATGTGGCATCACGGCGACGAAACCAGGAGAGTGTGCCGTTTTGTGTCCTGCATGCCCACAACCTGGCCTGAATCTTGAAGAAGGCTGGAAGGATGTTCCACAAGAACAAAGGTGCGACGGCATTACTACTGTCTGTCTTTACTAATTATTATATTTCAGATATTTGAACCGCCTTTTCCTAGCAATTGATGCGAACTTCCGCCTTAAACGAAGAAACGTATCAAGCGAAGCAGCCGACCCTAGCTTCAGCGCCGGATGGTCGTACTTTGTTTCGGAGGTAAATTATAAGCGATACCTTCGGGAGTTCAGTGACTTAATCGTTCAAAAGGTAAAGTTGCTGATACCCCTCATTCTAATACCCCGATCTAATAGATTTTTTCTACAGCCAAGTACATGTTCTAATCATAATGCTGTCAATGCCGAACGATCCATGAGAGGCCTAGCTGCCACCGGTGTTGGAGCGGTTGATTGTGCAAGACATGACATGAAGCGTCCCCTTTCCGTAGGAGATCTTTTAAAGGGTGAACGGTATGCCCCCTAGATCGTCTGCCCACACTGCCAACTGACTACCTAGTTTGCTAGTTACGTGAATATGGATTACATGTTTTTTTTGAGCTTAACCCTTGATCAACTAGTTGAACTCCGCGAGATCATCGTATCTTATGACATTGTATGTCAGTGGAGCATTCACATCTGGGAGCGCATGAGGGCTTATCCCCACTGGATGCATGTGGATCATGCAGGTGTCAGGTCATTTTACTTTCTCATTCCGAAGTTCCATCTGCCGGCCCATATCATGGCGTGCCAAACCGTTTTTTCATTTAACTTCAATCGTCATGTTGGTAGAACTGATGGAGAGGCACCAGAGCGCGGTTGGTCACAGATAAATGCGGCTGCCACTAGCACTGCAGAAATGGGGCCTGGGCATTGTCGGGATACGCTCGACGATCATTTTGGTGATGGAAACTGGCAGAAGACCACCCGAACGGGCATGTCACCGCCACCTTATTCCTTTCATATTAATTGAACCTGCTATAGCCGTGTCATTGCTTAAGAAGATAAAGGAGGCTGTAGCAGAGTCCAACGAACACAAATCCTTGCATCACCAGTTTGTGTTGGGTTTACCAGAGGACTCAGTGAAAAGGTGGGAAGAGGAGCTCGATAAATGGGAGGAGGATCACACGAAGCCAAATCCCTTCGAAAAAAAGTTTAAGAGTACATTTTCAATTTGTTCAATTTGTGCATTCTTTTGTCCTCCTTACCCCTCTTCATAGCCATCACTCAAGATGCGGTGCGTAAACGGTTAGCGGCTGAGGAAGCTCAACAAATCGGAGCGGGTACTGCGTACATATTACATGAAGAAATATCGGCATCACAGTTGATTACGATGGGGCTGGACTTCGAACAGCAACAGTACGTAAATAACATATTTTCACAACGTTTTGATGCATATTCTGGAAGGCGTCGGCTTGACGTCGATCTCCGTTCACTAGGGCCGCAATCGACTGATGAACAAAAGACAAGATTGCAAAACCGGTGTAATGTGTTGCGTCGGAAAGTTACCTCTTGGATCAATGTACAACATCTCTATATGCCTGGGCTGCATGTCCTTCGTACTCGAGACGATCAATCTTTGCAGTCTAACGAACAAGAAGAGGAAGTTGCGAAAGTCAAACTTTACCTACCGTCCTCCGTCACGTCCACGGCCGTTGTGTGTGATGTCCGGCTTCGTCGAATAGAATGGGATCTATGCCAAGCCCAAGCTCATGACGCTCTCCATGAGCTCCGCGATGGCCTTCGACATCGACAAAGACCGGTTTCAACGTGGCCAGTGCCATAATACCCGCTCACGAGGACTGATCAATCGTCTGGAGACGAAGGTGGATGCTGCAGCAGCAAAATACCGGGTGGCACGACAGTCTATTAACACTCTCGCTTCTTCATTGGGCCACGTAGGCTGGGAGATTAACTTTCCCATATTGAATGACTCAGACATCATAGGACTTAGTGACATGTCGTTGCCGGAATATTACAAAATGTCACATACTTCTCGACATTCTCAAGATGGGGTCTCGGGAGGCTCTCGTCCGTCGGAGGGCCATCGAGACGTTTCATGGATTTGGAAGCATCTAGGGAGTATAGAAAATACTGATGAACAGTTACAAGATGGTCCGTATCTTGCACTTAGCTCTCGGACATTAATTGACACAATTACTCCAGACCTCCGGATAGAATTTTGCAAGAGCAAGGCACGTGCAGATCGTTGGGCGGAGGAGGTGGAACTCCTGCAAGAGGAGATGAAACGGGTAAAACACTTCTTCAAAACACGCATGGAACAGTGGCAGTCGAAAGCGGCGGCTGTTAGCGAAACACTTGGTGTGAGCCCAGTGATGGCTGAGGGTCTACGCGCTTTTGCGAGCGAGCAGGCGTTGCAGTACAGTGCAATGCGTGCTCATTGCGAACATCTTTGGCGGCACGTGGCGGAATATATTGCATTGGGGACTGGAGATGTGGTGCCTCTGTCGGAACAGGACATTGATGATGACATAGACGTTGTTGTATCCTAACTACTGTAAGCCCACCAATGGAGGGTTGCGTCCATCTACTGAGCACGGCGTGGGGGCTTTCGTATGACCTGAACAATCCCTGAGCTGTTTCGATTTTCAGAAATAAGCGCTTCAAGTTGGATTAATGAACAGGCAGTATATTAATAGATCCCCAACTGTGCACCTGTCAACGGAGGGTTGCGTACACGCACCAAAGCGCACGGCACGGGGTTCCTGCGTGGATGAATTCTTAAAATAGACCAATCCCCAAAATGGAAAGCTCGGTCGTTGAGGCTTGTGGTGAGCGGCGGTGAACCCATATTTAGTCATTGTGGCTTTTCATCGCAAGGTAGTTTGCAAACTGAGATCTCTAATAAGAACAATAGTTTGCAAACGGTACATCTAATAAGAACACTATTTGCAAAATGGTCTTCTAACTTAGACCATAGTATGCATACAGTCGTGGTTCTACTAGATGACTGTTTTGCAAAACACTGTTAGCTACTGGTGGAAGTACCCTCCGAGTTCTACATATTCGAGATGTTATATTGTGAACATTTTAGTTCCTTATTTGCAAAAGGGAGCTATGATACGAGTATTGAGAAAACATATTTAATTGATATCATGAAATTAAGTACATGACTACTAAAAAAATGCCCCTCCCGCTTCGCATTTTGAGCGTGGGGAGGACGAAACTAGACAGAAAAACCTCCCTCGCACAAGAGGCAAGGAAGTCGGGACAGGGGTAGCGGGGCACCGTCCCATCGTCGTCCACATTACACATAGGTAAGCTACACTGTACCGAATAATATGGTCTATCGAACGCATACATTGTACCGAGTGATGCGGGTTCGGTGGACGCTGTCGAAGGCCTCATGTATGTATATGTATGTACTATAACAGTAAGTAAGTAACCCCACCGATCATTGTAACATAATGATCCTATGAATTGGCATCAGACACAGGCATTGGCAGTTGCATTCGGAGGTGCATGCTACATCGGCAGCGGCAGCGGCAGCGGCAATGGCAGCGTGATGTAGGTAGTAGTAGTTGCATCGCCGGTTGCATTGGGAACGGCAGTGGCAGTTGCATCGGGCTCGGTATCGGCTGTTGCATCGGGAACAGCAGTAGCTGTGGCATCGGGAACGGCATCGGCAGTTGCATAGGGAACGGCATCGGCATCAGCACATCACGAGGTCTCCAAAGGAATCTGGGGCCATCGTGATTGGCATTGACATGGGCATGGGCAGCGGGCATTGCAGTCAGGCAAGGAAACCCAAAGTGCTCAGCAGCAATGTTATCGTGTATATTACATGATTGTAATATGACAATGTAAGCGTATCATTCATTTTCACTAGTGTCCATCATATCATCAGAGCCAGGCAACCAAGTGTCATCAATATAGGTAAAGTCCGCATGGCTATAGATGGGGAGTGTGACGCGAGAAGGCGTGCACCTCTCTATCTGAGAGGTGGTCAGGGATTCAGCACTAGAATTTTCTTCCAAATCGGACTCGGCATCGGCATCGGCATCGGCATTGGACTCATGAGATCCAGCTGAATTGGTATCCGAAGATGAAAGGAAAAGATGAGCCGCATCCGATGCTGTGGGAAAAGCGGTGGGAATGGAATGTGTGGATGGAGATGAAGAGGTGGAATTGGCAGAGAAAAACGCAGCAGCATCAAGGACAGTTGGGGAGGCCATATCGTGAGATGAATCATCGTCTTCATTGTCGCCCTGCCACGCCATGGCTGCC
>QFEU01006889.1:0-12494 GCA_003316345.1 Tricholoma terreum | reverse complement strand
TCGAGGACAGGCGAGTCTTATAAACCTTCAGCGCTCAGCTTCAACTATATGCATCAGGAGTCCTGTGCAGTATCGATGTCAGTCTCGAGGAGATAAAAGTTACAAACATATGGGCCATGTTCATATACTGTCGGACTTCGCGCCGGTTTCCCGAAGGTCGCGCGGTGTCTCTGGGTTCCAATTTATGATGATGACCGGTGATAAGAAATAATCCAAGCTCTTGTCGTAATCCTCTGTGGTACGGGCAAAAACGCATGAAACTCATCCGCACCTAGTCTGTCAATTCATTCACTCTTTCTGAACAGTTTCTTCGTCAGGTTCTCCCTGCCAGTGATCACAGAGGCCCGCGAATTACTAGACCTTCTGAGTCCTCACCTTCGCCGACTTGCGTTATGTGCACCCGGGTCGATGATCAAGCGCCCGAATTCCTTGCGCCCAGTTCTTGGACGCTTGACGTGCCTCGAAGATTTTGTCCATGTCGGATATCCGTGTGTGGATCTTGGGGATATTTGGAACAATTGGAAGTCACTTCGTCGTGTCCTGGTAGTTGGGCCTCAAGTGAACAAAGGCTTTCTTGACGTTATAAAGAGCCTGCCTCATCCCGCATCCCTGGCCTATCGATGCCTGTTGGGGTGAATGGACAGGCGACCATACTATGGTCTTGGAAATGTTGAAGGTTGGCAGTGGTCTTCAGAAAGTTGTTTTGGTCCTTGGCAGCTCCGTGGAAGCTTAGAGAATTCTTGCAGTTCGTGAGGAATCTATACCCGTCGAAACCCTTCAATCCTTCATCAAAGAAGGACTCAATGACCAATACCCCGAGTTGCAGACAACAATAACTGCTTTATGCGCGCGAGTCGCCGATGGATCCCTTTGGGAATTGAACACCTAGAATGTCGTTGACAACGTTCAAACAGCACTGTAACGTTATTCTCCCTCTCATGGAAGCCTCGCGTCGTAATTGTACTTCACATAATTGCAGATGAACTTCATCCATCGAACCAAAGTTCTCCAATGCGTCTGGGATGCCCCCTTTCCCCGTTGACCTGTTATCAGAAATTGTGTTTCTTGTCACTCCTACCCATCCACTGCAGGCTGGTCATAATGCCAGCATCCTCCGAAATCTCTGTCATCTCTGCCTCATTAGCCACTTCATGCGCCTATCCATTCCACAACTCCATTCATCGATCGTAATTTACACCCAAAATCAGTTCGAGGTTCTCCTTCAAACCGATAACTCTTCTATTGTGTTGTGTGGCCACATGAATTCCTCCGCCGTGCACTGCGTTCCCAAAGCCAGTCACTCCCTCTTCTCCCTTCTTGAGCCTTATCTTCGCCGCTTGCTCAGCATCATGACTGATGATTACTCTTTGCTTGCCGCGTGTGTGGTGCATTATACTAGCATTATTCCAACCTTGAGTACTCTGCGCGACCCGAAACCACCCTTATCATGCATAGTCAGTCCACATTCGCCGACTTGTGCTTAACAATCCTCCCATCGGTGATGGTTTAACTGTATAGACCGCCGAGTTGCCTTGCCTTTCACATCCCTGACTCATTTTTCCGAGTTGGGGTGGTCCATCCCTCTAGCCTCCTTGGGTTAGCAACAGCAAACCGCGATCTACTTCAAGAGGCTGAGAGAGTTCCACGAAACCTCTCAAGGGATTTCAGTATACGCGAGTATCCCAATGTTTTGACAACTGACGGCGGGGCGGAGATTGGTCGAACGCAAGAAGATCTAGGTATTTGGATTGGTTCTGACGTCGCCGGCCGAGTGAAGCGGAGTTGACCAGCTCGAGGTTTCGAAGGATTCTGCCATGTATAATACGTACATACCTGTTGGCCATTCCCTCTAGACACATCTGCGTGTATATATCATATCCTAGCATGGATTGCTTGAACGAAGGACAGTCCTGGATATTGATTTCCCATTGATGACAATATTAGACCTGCTCTGCATTCAATTTTGCTCTACATGCGGACAAAATCTGTTGGCGCTGCTTTCGAGTTATGTATCTTCCTGTCGAGCTGATCCAGGAGATCGTTGCAGTGCTGGCCACGCCCAATCATTACCTGCAGTTCGGTCACAAAGATCGCGTCCTACATGCCCTGCACCAGCTTACACTGGCAAGCCACACTCTGCACAACATCACTACCCCACATCTTTACTCTTCCATCATCATCACCGGCAATTGCGAACTTCTGGCTTTTCTCCGCCTATCCCCTGCTCTACAACATCATTGCCAAGCCCTCCGCCTTTGCTTCTCATCAAGCCGCAATTTATCACCACTCATCGCTGATCTTCTGCATTCTCTCAGCCCGAGCCTCCGCCGGCTCGCGCTCGATGTCCCAGGAAGCCAGCTAACACTGTCCACACCAGTGTGCGACGCACTAAAATGCTGTGTCCATTTGGAAGACTACACGCGTTCCGGGTACTCGCCCATGCAGCTTTTCCCCCCACCTTTTTCCTTTTGTCCGGGCTGGCAAGCTCTCCGCCGCCTCGTACTTGATGGGCCGCTAGTGAATGATCCTTTCATTCACGGCATCGCGCAATTGCCTCACCTGACCCATCTTGCCGCCATCGAGCCCAGATGGCGCTACAGTGACGATGGTACAGAAGTTGTTGCCTTCCTTGACCTTCTGAAAGCCGGCCAGAGCATTCGGCGGATGCTTTTGATTTATTGTGAGGCTACTGAATATTATTTGAGTTCGTTGAAGAGGCTGAAGGGGGGAGTGAAGGGGTTAAGTAACGAGTTGGGCGCGCGAGTGCACTACGTTGTCATGCGGGAGATGCCGCCAAAGCCGATGAGCTTCGTTCGAGTGCGCATCGGAGATGGAACACTATGGGAGTTGGATTCCAAGAGTTTACTGGCGTTCGGTCCGGAGCGCGTATCGGTATCACCATATTCTCGGGTATAATCAGACTAGGTTCAACGCCGCTACGAACGACTGCGGGCCCGCGGCGATCGTTGTCACGTATATTAAAATGTGGGTCAATTTCCGCGATCTATTTCAAGGGCAAGTGTTACTCAAAGCGTTCATTCGTGATGCTTCACAACAAATCCAACTTGGCGAGCCTCATGAAATATTATCATCCTCTAGAAATACTTACCTCCCGCTATGGTGTAAAGCTGTAGCAGTCTACGTCCTGCAGGGGCACATGGTAACTTAATGGTTGGCCAGTTCACCAGCTCTCCAGCTCTCGATCTAGAAATATTCCACAAATAATTTGGTCACGCGTGTAAATACAGATGGAAATAACATCCGAGGTCGTGAGGGTCATGCCAGTCATGTGTAGGAGTAAACGGAAACGAAGAACTTATTCAAAAGGCATTCCTTCTACAGCTTCTCCGAGGGAAACCCAATTACCAACAACGTTTTCCGCAAACATCTGCTCTTCAAGGGCAAATGTCTGGACTGTCTGTGTCAGCAGTGTGTTCTCGCGGTTGTGCAGCACAACGCGAAGCTCATGCCACATGCTAGTATCCCAATGTCAGCTGAAGCAGAGTGACCGGAGTTTGATGTGGCATTACTCACGAAGCACGAATAAAGACTCGTCTGCTTAGTTGAGCTGCGATTGTGGCCTGATCTTTTTCAATAAGACTAGTGAGTTTCTCAGCCTCATCTGCCCAGCCCTCCTTCTGGGCTGTTCGTATACCATCAAGCTTCACCGAGTTTATTTCTACCCTTTTCTTAAGACGTTCGACTTGATCGATGGAAAAGCGGTCGTGCCGAATAAAGAGATCTCGTGTTGCGATATACAGATCTCTTTGTGCCTATGTGATGTCAACAGAGAACCAGAGGTGTAGATAACACTGCTCACTTTAACAGCCTCGAGTGTTGTATCGAATAGTGCTCGCGTCTGAAATTCACGTGTCAAAGCCACCTTGTGAGTCGAAGAGGATAGGTTCGCACCCTCAACTCCGAAAGTTCAGAGTGTCGCTGTGTATGAGCGGCAAGTTGCTCAAGACCTAAACGCACTCCATTCGACAGCTCGCATTCATCTCCTCTCCAACAGGGTTGATTGACCTCAGTTACTGCCCGGAGAGTATTGGTGAGTCTTGCCAAGTCACTCTGCTCCGAAAAATGGTCGTAATGCGAACCAAAAATCGAATCCGCATTGGAAGAGCCAGATAGGATGGAAGACGAAGACGGGCCGGGCGGGAGCGAAGGAGAAGAAGTTGGGGAGATATGAGGGAAGGTGAAGTGAGTCGGTAGATAGATTCGTCGGAAGGCTGGAGGTGTCCGTACCGCTGCTGCTTCTCGTCTCTTTATGATCCGCTCTGCAAGGATGCATATCCTTTGCCACTGTTCAATTGAAGGATTCAACTTGCCGCGGACGATCCTGTTGTTGGGAATTGGGGGTATGCCTGATGTTGTAATTCAAACATCAAAGATAACTTACGCAAGCTTGTCCTCTAGATCACTCGGAATAGACATTTCTTCAACCCGATCCACACGTTTGGAGGCGGATTCTTCATCTAACGAGATGGACGAGTGTTTCCGCCAGGTCTCGAACGAAGGTTCAGTGAGGAAGATAACCAGAAGCCCGTCGTCCTTCATAATGGGATGGTTTCTGTGCGTGGAATTCGAGTCAGTGTCTTACAAAGGCAGCTGCCGCGCGTACATGACAAAATTAAGTGATCTTGCTAGACCCTTTCTGGTAGAGGTCTGAGTTGGTGAGATTGTCGGTGGACCAGAACAACTGAGCTACCTTCTTTGTTCCAAAAAATGTTCATCCGCTGTCGAACTAATCAGAAAGAGTGGAGGAGATCGACAAACTAGTTGACTCACGTCCTATACGTTTCGGAGGTAATGCAGGAAATAAGCGGAAGGGATACCGTCGAGTCAGACAATCCCATAAAAAGACAAACTCAGAGTATCGCCTATGAACTGGTGCGCCTCTCTAACTCGCTTGGTCAAGGAAAGAATGACAACATACAAAAAAACGCAACTTACGTCTGAAATAATTTCATATACCATGTACCGATTTAAGATGAACCCCTGCGGACCGAGGATGTTAACCTTCACGGTCTCTTGTCTCCTCCACCATTCCTTTGGTAACCCAGACCCAGCTAAACTTGACGGGGCACCATTGACTAGGCTGCCCCTAGCATTATCAAAACCGTTAGTTATAGGTGCACCGAATTGCCATGGATCGTATGGTGGTGCTGGTCCACGATTGCTTTGGGTAGCGACTGGTTGATCATTCTGAATGGTGGAAGTAGAAGCCTGCAATCTCAAGAGGTCGAGCGTTGGTTCTGGAAGAGTGTTCTGTTGCGACAAAGCTGCAACCTGCTCGATACTGACATCTGCAACTCAACATGAATAGGCAAAAGATGAGCTGGTGTCATTTTATACCTTTCCCAGCCTGAGCGAGTGCCACAAGGGCCAATGCGACGAAAAACTCGAGCTTAGATACACGAGGGCGTGAGCTAACGAGGTTGACAATCTGTAAATGAAATCTGAGTCCACGCGTCGCACGATTCAACCACCCGGGCCTCACTTTGTCGACGGTAGCAGCTGGCAGGGATGACGTGGTAAGAACACGCGACAGTGAGTTGACAGATGTTTCTCCCGTATTTTCGGGGTCGACAGCTACAAATGACGTGTGGTAGATAGTAGGCACTGTAGCATCCGCTGTATGGTTTCATTCAGCTAACACTTCAAGTGAACGAGTCATTCGCGTGCCTATGACAGAGCTGAAAACCGAGGAGGTGCCCTGGGGCACCCTGAGTGTGGGTGCCGGACTTGGTGCAGAACTCCAGGGGTCAAGACCGTCGTCGTAAACAGAGCTGGAAAGTGGATTTTCGTCGACGTAACTGCCTCCAAATCCTACTGTACTCGACGCCCCTGCATATCGCTGGGCTGGCCGAGGAGCATTGAACATGTTGACGCAATAGGAAAAGGTCGAGAGCGTCCGAGTTCCAAGTCAGGCGCCGACGTCACGCCTGCCTCGAGGCATCCAAATTTAGACACGAACCCGTTTCCATTGCTCATTAACTTAGTGGTATGTACAAGTGCTAACAGGGCAGTAGTTACGACCTCCCATCCAAGTACAGTCATCCATCTACCCCTCCATTGTCTTTTTGGCTGCAAAATGAAGTGTCCAGGTTGATAGCAGCCGCTTGCTATTGACTTGATCACCAGTAAGCCTGCAAAGAGACCTGCATCAAAACGATCCGTGGGTATACAGTAGCTGGACTCACCCAGGGGTCCCATAGGTCAACGGCGCCATGTATGTGAACATGGCGAACAAAAAGATACTGAAGATAACCAAAATAACGGGACCTTTGAGTCCGATATCGGAGTATTGCCTTGGGCGTAGGCGGGTGTTGGGTCCACGAATTGATATGGGATAATTGATGGTGTCACTAAGAACGAAATTGAGGACGGCACCAGCGATCAGGGCTGACGCCAAGTGCGAAGGAAGATAGTGATGGATAAAAAGCTGGCGGCCCATGAGGAAGAAAGGCAAATAATGGACAGCCCAGACGAGTAGGAAGAAGCCCGCGTTGTTCCACAGGCGGTTACGTACGGCTGTGAGGGGGAAAGAACTGCTTTTTAGAAGCAACGAAACCAGATCCGAGAATACGTACGATCAGGGATAGGGTCCATTCCGCGGCGTCTTGCTAGCAGGTCGGCTCCAAGAATACCTACATAGATAGACAGCGCCAAAACGCACGCCCACCACCCAATGAGATTTCCAACAAGATATATTTGTTTCTGATTTTCGTTCTCTGTCCAGAAACTGATACCAGTGAGGACGAACGGCCAGTTGATTGGGCTGCTTGCATAAGGATGGGACGCCGTTAGACCAGCATTGTGCTGCATCATAAGGAGCTGCAATTCGGCAAACTTCCTGAAGAAGTTCATGCTCTTGGGTTCTTTTGTTGGAACCTGTTCTAAACGGTTCTTAGGGTCTTCTCCAGCTAGAAATAAATGTCAGTTTTTGAAAAGCAGGAGTGGTCACGTGGTTTACATTCGTCTGATACGATGGCTTCAACAAACCATGTCGCTGTCTTCTCAGTCGGGTTCTTGTTACCGTTAATCTCCTGCTGCTTGAAGGCCCAGTCAGGCAGCTGTTTAGAATGAGTCCACATCGAGACTTTTGTCGGGACATGGACCAGCCTGAAGTATCCTGATTTGCTCTTCCATGCCTGTCCATCGTGACTGTCAAGTAATACCACTGTGAAGAGGGTATCGTTGTGCCGTGAATGATCGTCTTTTGACCATGTCGTGAATTCTTGATTGGTAGGCATAAGGGGTGAAGCAACGTCATGGGTGAGAAGGTGAGTGTGGGTATTAAAGTGCAGAAGTTGTATGACGTCGTTGTGCCTAACAATACGACCGCGGCCTGTTTCAGGAAGGGCTTTCGTCGGAATTATCTGCCAGTGATTGTTGGTGTCTTCGTGGCCATATCCCGTGACTTGTTGACCTGATCGACAATTAATACAAACGAGACAGAAAGAAATTGCACAAGTCCATGCCTTGGCTACTGACACGCCCATCGTCATAGGTCAATGGATACCTTTCTACATGAGAATGGAGAAACACTTTTGACTCTTTGTGTCTCATTGTAACCGTGTCGTAATAGCGAATTTCTGATCAAATAAGTGGTCGTCATATTCTGGAACATTCCAATGTCAAAGAACGTACCCTGACTATTCAAAAGCATCTCATTGCCAGATAATGTTTCTTGGAAGGCAGGGCTCATGAAAGTGTCGCCTGGGCCCGACTGGACAAGGATCTTGAAGTGGATGTAAAAGAAGGAGAGGTAGATGATGAATGGCACCACAATCAAACCTATAGTCCTTGCCACGAAGTGCCTCCCAAAGTAGTCCTATAACAGAGAATATCAATTTTACATTCGTTAACAAAAGATCGTCGCAATTTGCATACCATTGTATGTTCTTTTTTGATATCAAGGATGTCCCAGAGATCAATCGCAACGGCGATTCCGATGGTGAATACGGTCAGAACACCGTTGACCTTGGAACCCCATGTGCATGCCATAAATATTCCAGTAAGAATTAGCCAGGTCCACCATTCCACCGAAAACTCTCTGATATTTTATCAACGAGGATTCATGAGTGATACATTCCACTTACGAGTAACGAAGCTTCCGAAAACGGATATAAGCGTAGACAGTGAGCGCCATGAAGAAAATCAGGGTGGCATCGAGGAGAATGAGCCGTGATTGCGTGATGTGTCCATTATCTGCGGGACGAGTTGATTGTCAAGTGTTGCTATAGCCGTCACGGGAACGTACCAAAGAGAACCAGGGAGGCAGAAAACGCAGCAATGATGGTAGAGTATCCACTTTCCTTCATGATTGCATAAACAACAGGGATGGTGAGGCTGCCTAGGAGTGCTGGGAGTGCCCGCATTCCAACATAAGGGACGTGATTTGTAATGTAGCTATCGCCGATGTTTTCGAACTGGAATTGGCCGTCGAAGCCCACGAACCAGCCAGCTAGCCCGAAAAGTAACTTTGCGAACGGGGGGTGGACATCAAAGTAGTATTGCCGCAGGATATAATACGACGCGAATTTTCCGAAGTGAACTTCGTCAAACCTAGTGCCCATGAAATTGAAATGGGATTAAACCATAGGCGCAGTAGTACTCACACAACCTGGTCTGGATGATTGATCTTGTAAAACCGTAGTGCAAACGCTAGCGAGGTAAGGATTGACACAACAATCACGCTGCCCTTAGGCGTCTCTAAAAGTTGTTCATAAAGATTTCGATTTTTCTTTAGGATACGTTCAGCTGTGCGTGGCGCGCCAAGTTGAGCAGACACGCACCGGATTCTGAAAGATTTCCCCGACGTGTTCATCGTCTTGTACTTGATCGTATTCAAGGTTTGAAGGTTCGGCTGATGGATGCCTATGTCGAAGTCGCGGTTGGGAAGGGCCCGCCATGAGCAAGATGGGGGTGCGCTGGATTGTTGGAATTGACAACTCCCCACGCTTGCAAAACAACGTGATTACATAAGCAGTCAGGACGACTCGGACGCTGTTGAATTGTCCAGAATTGTCCGCGCTTAACCCCGATACCGAACAGGGCCTAAGGTTAGTAAAAGATCTGTCAGAGTTGCCAAAGCATTCCGCAGGTTCTACGCTTCAATGAGAAAACAACAACTGTCATGGAATATGCTTGTGACACATGTGGGTTCATTGGTGCCTTAACATCAACACTGGCTTGACCTAGCGAACTTCGTAACGAGAGGTTCGATGTGAGCGCGGCACGTAAAAGTGCTCTCTATACAGGCCGACCCATGCATTTATCGGTCTGCGGTGTGCATCAGCTTATCACCACTTCACCTCCACCTCCATCAATGATGTGACTCACATGCTGGCCAGTTTCCTCAACATGGAGTCCTGCCCATTGCAGATATTTTCCAGATGGATGATGACTATGGCAACACCCAGAAGGTGGTCCTGGACAATTTTGATTTTGTTGCTAACAAAACTGGTTTGAGCAATTGGTGTCCATTTCTTTTGACGTGGATGGCCACAATGCGCAAGACAGACCACACAATCATCATGGACATGAACATGGCCCACATGATTCTGAACACAGTCATTGAATAGTGTGCATGAACATCATGGGCACAACCAGGGTCTACACAGACACAATTGTGGAGCTCAGAGTTGCCACACATATCTATGAGTCATTGTATATCTAGATGATCACATGTACCAACCTACTGATATTGCACAAGCTTCAGCAGCGCACAAAGGAGGGGTTTGAGATTATCTTTTATAGCAAATAAAGTGTTTTGCCATGTGAATTGTGGTGGTAGCCAAAATCACTGGGTATTAGAAGGCATTGTAAGTGCACAGGAGCCTCATTGTAAGAGTACCTCTTACGCTACATCTCTCCATCCTCTCGTGTTACCTCTTACCTTACTTAACTTACACGATCATGCCAGTCACGTGGCCACAGATCATTATCGTACGATGTAAACTAATAGTCTTATCATCTTGAATTCATACTATCATCTTGTTTACATCGTTCCGTCCTTGAGTGTAGAGAGTACCGACTCTCTTTCACTTTTTTTTAAACACGATCTTGGTTGAAATGTGGTACCCTAGCCTGACATCTACATACATCTTGGACAGATGACCTAGACCACGCCGCAATATCATTCCCGCTTCATCAGAACGCCAAAAACCTTCTCGCCGGTCACAAACAGCGATACCCCATTTCCCCATTGTATTCAAGACACCCACGCTGTCACGGAAGTCTCGGCAAAAACCCACAGAAGCCTGAAACCACAGACAACTCTGACGCGTTGTTATCTCCGCCGAACCAAACTCTGACGTGTTTGTAACGATGGCTCTTATTGACGCATATTTACCACGCACATGATCACAGACAGATACGGATGACGACTCTTATCCTACAACCATCATCATCATCATCATCTTGTAGTTCTACAACCGTCGCTAGCTTGTAATCCACACCTTGAGCTCGTTACCTTTCGGCTGATCTCGGTGGCCGTCTAGTGAACCCTCGACAGGGTTACACTTTTTTTTTAACGCCACTCTCGATAGGATCAACATTCTCTCGCGTAGTGAGTAGTTCGTTTGCCTCAGTTTTTTTTTTGTTTTCTCTCTTCACACCCGCTGTTAAATAGGCCGTCGTGCCTATCTCTGTCACTGTCTTCGAAGTCGCTGCCCACCCTGCCGATTACGCGCCGTCAAGCACTCGGTGTTGCTACACAGCCTGCCGTGATCACGCCAGTCGGTGTCGTTGGCACGCCTGCCGGATCACCCTCTGTCTCAAACTCTGTTGCATCTCCGGTTCAATCTCCCTTGACGTCCCTTGTCAGTCCGATCGACCCTCCGTCTCCAACGTTTAACGCGCATACACCCAGTTCTGCGCGTGACTCCGTCTTACCGCTCTCTCCCGCGCATACAGTCGAGTTTTCTCTCGACGACTCCGACTCTGATTCGTTCTACGACCCCTGTCCTTTGCCGAACTGTACTATGTCTGCGAACACGCCTGCCGAATGCATCCACGCAGAACCTAAACGTATCCCACTGCTAAGTCCGGGCGAGGTCACTCCTATGGTCATCCGCCAATGGGAGATGGCTTGTGAAGACTTCTTCTTAGCGAATAAAAAGTTGGAGGAGGAAGATCGCGTGGCTGCCGTCTTGCCAGGTCTAAAAGACATGCGTGCTAGAGACTGGGTGGCAACGCACCGCGCGGAGCTCGTGGCTCTGCCGTTCGCCAGTTTCATGAAAGACCTCCGTAAAGAGTTCTTATCTGATGGATGGGATGACGAACTACACGCTCGCATCTGTAACTCTCGTCTCAAGCCATCCGACTCATTCGCGAAATGGGTTAACGATATCCGTCACTTAAATATTATTCTTCGCGGCACCGATTACCATTTTTCTGAGGACGCACTTCGTTTCCAACTGGATAGCCTTCTCGACGTTGACCTCCGTACACGTTGCAAAAATAGAAAAGTAAAGGAAATGGTCGAAGCAGCTGTTAATACGGTGGGAGAGCGAACTGGGGAGGCATGCCTGGCGAAATGGATTACTGAGACTCGGAAACTGGCGGAAGAACGTAGTCATGACACTAAGCGTTACCTCGAAGCCAGTGAGGATTTTCAACGTGCTCCCAAGCATCAGGCCCTCGCATCCAACTCCCGTGTGGCGAACACCACGGCTACGAAGCCCTACAGTTCCACAAGTGCTACGTCTGCCCCTCGTACAAAGCCCCCCCGCCTTACAGATAACGAACGTGCCCTCTTGCATAAGCACCAAGATTGTATGAAGTGCCGGCGTGGCTATCAAAATCACCGCGCATCGGACTGCCCCTTCGATTTTCCTGATCCACGCACTTACAAAGAGCTGACCGAAGACATGCTGCTCAGCCAGAAGCATGGTGGCGCTGGAAACGGCAAGGCCATTGGTGCGGTTACTTCGTCTTCGCACGTCGTTGAGGTCGACGAGGACGTCTCTTCTCATGTTGGGGCTGTCATGCCAAGCGCTGTGTTGGGTAATGGTTCAGAGTCAGAGGAAGATGTGAGTGCCCCCTTGATTGTGCAACACCTCCTCTGGGTGTGTGCCCTCCTGGGTCCGGCGATTGATAACCCCATCATAGTGAAAAGTATGCTCGACTGTGGAGCGCACATCGTTCTCATCGATGCCGCGCTGGTAAAACTTCTGGGTCTCCGTCGCTTTCGTCTGCATAAACCCCTTCCAATCTCAGTTGCACTCAACAACAGCACGTCCTCTGATAGTCATTTGTACGAATATGTCAAAATCGCCCCGTTCGCACCTGATTCCTCTTACGTCTCTCGCACGATTAAAGCTATTGTCACGCCTGGCCTATGTGTTCCTCTCCTTTTGGGACTTCCGTTTTTAGTTACGAACAACATTGTTGCAGATTTCGCGGCACGCACCGCCATAGATAAAGAGCGTAATTTTGACCTGTTAAACCCGCCTGTAAAAGCCTCGCGTAATTCATTTAAA
>QFEU01006882.1:0-19238 GCA_003316345.1 Tricholoma terreum | reverse complement strand
GACCGTGAAGTCAGAATCCACTTTTTCATGCGCGAGATAGGGGCTGACTGCACGGTTTAATCTTATGCTAGGTGATTTTCTTTTGGGTTCGTTTAATTACAGGGTGGTATGAAGAAGACATCTTACTCATGCAACTTGAACGTGCCAGCGGACGAAATGGACAGGTCTCAGAATGCTTTTCATCGTGGTATGCCATTTGGTTTCTTTTTGCATGTTGGTTCCACGCGTTTGCTGGAGACTGACTCATATACTTTTGTTGGATTAGAATCGCTATCTTCCCCTGCTGGGGGCGGCGTGGATCACCTCAGGTTTATCTTCCTTGAATTCTGTATAAACAACGCTAACCAAAGGTGATTGTAAGTTCTCTTGCAACCTCAACCCACAGATCATGTGCGGCTTTTCTTCATTTCAAAAATTGTCTGTTGAATTCGTGATCCACTTTTGGTCATTAGTAGTAGGTACTAGTACTCCCCATTTCGCATTTGTCATTTTTAACAATTCCTTAACAGTTGTTGGTCGCTCTTTGCTTCTATTCAATTCTAGACTCTAACGTCCAGCTTCAAAGGTGACATCGGACTCAGAGTAATGGGACAAGTGTTTGGTGAGTCCGAGTTGCAAACAAGGGATTATCCAAGTTTTTCTAATGCATAGTAGCCGTTGTATCGTCCCTAGTTTTCCACGCAATGCTCATTGTGATCCTCAACGCCATGTATCAAGATAGCAGACTCGTCAGGTACGGTCTGGTGGCATTATTCGTTACTACACACTTGTCGGCTTCCCTCGTGGTTGCCTTTGCCGGGAAAAGTGCCAAGTGTAATGCTCGACGTATCTCATCTTCGCGGTGCTAACTAATGGTTACTGTCGCAGATACCGTAAATCCCATTCCAGGGTTACACATGTGTACATCCACACCAAGGGCTAAATATATTTGGGTGTCTTGGTGAATAGGTCAAGTCAAACGCGCACGATCATATCAGGCTGACAATCATTTGTATCTCTGCAGGCTCATTCCCATAATTTTCGAAATTGCTGCTTATGTACTTGCGGCGAAGAAATCGTGGTTCTATATCTCCGGGGCTCCATTCCGCCACCGTTCATCTCTGATGCAACTCTTAAAAGTCATGCTGCGCGATTGGTCGGTCTATATTCTCTTGCAAGTTCAGCATTTCCCGCAAAGTTTAGCAACGACTGATTTTTTGCTGGACTACATTAGTATCGCACCTGCGTATCTGATAATGGCCATCCTGTTCGCACTTGCCCCAGTAAGTACATTCGTCCCCCCCCCCTTTTACAAATCTATTAACACGAATTTCCTTGCAGCCGACACTCCAGCGTGTCGTGCAAAATCTATTACCCTGCTGGACATCAATTTCAGGCACAAGAATGATGCTTAATCTAAAAGAAGCCGGAACCGACTCGGAAGCGGGACCTTCAGCACCGACCTTGAATACTTCAATTCTCCATGCCTCGGAGCCTTTGGCTTTCGGCAGCACGTTTGATGATGTACGCGGTCATCGAAGTGCGCGAATGGTTACAGTTACCACTGACAATGTAGTGTCGATACAATGAAAGATAGACTATTTTGTGTCATTAACAAGCAGCTGGTGTTCAAGAACCGCATCGTTTTTGCATCGAAATGGATAGCATGCTTGTTAACGTTGTCAACCGCGGCCAAGAACATACAGATATATAGGGATTAAAGTAAATAAAATAAAAAACTTCTATGCATTTGTTCTATGGTGCAAGATGTGCAGTGCTCAAGAAATTACAAGACCCGAAATGAGACCAAAAGGAGTGCGGGATATCAATGTAGATGTAGGGACCATTAGGTAGGATCATGAGGACTTAATTAAGCGAGGCAACCTTCGCATATGAAAGTGAGTGGATAGGGAATTCTTCCGCCATGGAGATATGTTCCCAAGGCTCGTCTGTGTCCAAATCTGGAGTTGTATTATCTTCCAACACGATAACCGAACGGATGGGAGGCACGACTTCGAAGTCTCCGTCTAGCGGTTCATAAGAAAGTACGCGCAATGTTATTGTCGGAGATATGCATACCGGTTCCCTTCCGTGACTTTCGCGGTGGAACGAGCAGGTCAGCAAGTTGTACTTGAGGTCGAGGTTCAGTGGCATCAGGCTGGGGTCTGCCGGTCGCCTCCGATGCTGCTTCTGCCTCGACCGCTACCTCGACCTCATCGACCCGCGCCTCTGTATGCTCCTTCAAAGAGAAATCTACGTCTAAATCATTCCTGGAATTGGACGACCTGAGAGCCCAACTTTGTCCCTTTCTCTGCTTGACATCGACGATATCGGTTGCAGGGGGCTTCCCAGAGCTTGAACGCGAGCGTGCCATGGAACGTGGGTTCGCTCGAGGAGCAGCATTAATGGAGCGGGTCATGGCGGGCAGATAGATAGAGGTTGTGGAAGAGTAAGATAAGAGATAGCGAACGTGTGACGCCGGGTGACATATATAAAGTAAGATTCTGCATCATCTCGCGTCACCGGAACCGAATTCAACCAATGACTCTTCCTGATCCTGTGCGCCAGAGGGCCGGCGCCGAATTCGACCGACAGGGCCATCTCCGCCGCCGTTAGGGTCATCGAGCGCTGTTGCGGTGCTTACCGAGGGTTTAGTTAAATTCAACCTCCGATCACACTTAACGCGTTTCGTAGTACTGTACCAAGGTTTCGTTTCAACAATCGTTATACTGCTACCACAAGAACCCTGCACCCTTCTCACACATTCCGTCCCGAGTAGGTGTTGTTTCTGTTATCACCCTCAAATAACATTCATCCCGTCTCATTGAGCCGACAAATGGCTTACTGTGACCGTTGCTCCCGTCATTTCGTACACTCCCGTGCTCTTGAGCAGCATGAGAGAGATTCGGCAGTACATAACATCTGCGTTGACTGCGGCATCGACTTTGATACTTGGACTGGTTTGAAAGAGCACTGGGTTCAAAGCCCTCACCACGATTATTGCCAATACTGTGACGAACACTTCGCAGACGAAGATGACCTGGAGGAACATTATCAGTCCCATCATTATTATTGTGACAGATGCCCCAAAGTATTCAAGAGTGAACACGGACTTCACGAGCATCGTCGCCAGTCTCTTGTCCATGCTTCAAGTTACTGCGAGTCCTGCAGACGTCTTTTTCAATCTGACCGCCATCTTCGGACTGTAAGTGAGCTTCTAGCACGCTCTGGCTTGCACATCTAATGCTACCGCAAAGCATCTCGAATCTTCCATTCATCGTCCCCGAGATGTTCGTTGTCCTTTCAGGGGCTGTGATGATGCCTTTGTCTCTCGTTCTGCCCTGATTCTACATCTCGAGTCGGGTGGCTGTCGTTCCAAAGTTGACCGTGCTACCATCAACCGTTACGTCCTGCAATACGACAAGCAGCACGTCATCACTGACCCCTCCCGTCTCATCACTGGTGGTGACTCTACTACTCGGGACGTGAAGTACTACGCTACTGGAGCAGCTTGGAACGGAAGCATGTACGAGTGTTACCTTTGTCACAGTTTGCACAGCACCCTTGTCGCTCTCAATCAACATCTCGCAAGCCCTCGTCACGAGGATAAAATATATATTTGCCCACCGACTTTCTGCCGCATGCAGTTCGGGACTCTCGGTGCGCTGTGCCAGCATATAGAGAGTGAGAAGTGCGGGGTCTCAAAGTTCAAGGCCGTTCAGGACGCTATGAACAGCATTCTTGGCAATATGGGCCGCCTTACGGTTTGATATACATGTATCTCCTGCACAAGTTAGTCCATGCCCTGCTATATGGATGCCGCAGTGCTTATATGTCTTACATATAGATCATGGAGTCGCCATCATATCTCGACGCCATTACGAACCAGTATCTACTACTACAGTTGCGTTCATAGGTTTAGTTTTCAGTTATCAGTCAGCTCTTTCCTGCACAAATGTAAATTAGTGAGAAAGTTACCATATTTAAAATCAAAAATCAATAACTTTTGAGCCCTTTGTCATGTCGACTCTTTGGCTACCCATGGGATAACGAAGCACTACTACAATGGGCGACTGACATCATGAAGGACGAGTCGTTCGAACACCTGGTGCAATTCTACTGCTATAGTTGCATTCATAGGTTTGGCAGTTATCAGTCATCTCTCTTGGCGTGCACAGATGTAAATTAGCGAGGAGGCCACCAATATTTTAGATGTGACTCGGAGGCGGTGGAGGTAGGTAGGTAGTATTGCCAGCGCGGTCCCATACAGGAACAGCTGGTTTCCGTACTACATACATGAGCGTCATAACACGTATGCTACGGCCATCTCGATTCTCACCTGCTGTGAAGTGACCCTATACGCCACTGCGTTTAGACATACGAAAAGAATGTGAGGATTATACTACAGGGGTACATACAGGCCGCCTTCTCACAGGACGCGAAGCGGGATGGGGACCGGAAGGGGAGCAAAAGTTGTTGGCTATGATGGGGATCAAGGGTGGTTCAGCGAAGAAATTTCGGGGCGAGGGATCCAGAGGGGGACAGTGTCAAGGACTGCGAAAACATCATCAGCAAAGTCTGATTTTCAGCCACATTTTCGGGGGCAATTGATGCTATGGTATGCTATGACACACTATGGAATACTACATAGTACCCATAGTAAGCCTCAAACCCATAGCATGGTCCTTTGAATACAGAGTGCTATGTAGCATCCCATAGTGTTCATAGTGAAATTAGGATCTGCTGATGATCGCGGAGATACTTTCCCATACGTGCACCCAAGCTGTCATCGCTAGCAAGGCTCCAGAGCAGTCGCTCTGGAGGGAGAGTACGCATGAGGTGGCCATTGACTCGCGATATCATTCAGGAATAACGACCGCAGGTGTACCAGATCCTGATTAGCGGTGCATAGGAGGACAATGTGGACCTCGTCCTGTGGTGTAATATATATAATACCAGAGGCACAACTTGAAATGCCAACTGAAAACGGAAATTAAAATTCGGGAACGAGACAACTGACAGAAATAGGGCCCAGGCCGCCACTATATCATGAAGGATGAGTCGGCTGCACGATGGCTGCGGGAATCTGAGCCTGGTCCTCGGCTGCTACTCGTCCCCAGCCAGCTTATGGATGCACAGCCAAATAATTTGATGCCCCATGGCCGACTTGCACACTTACACCATTCATCGAAAGCATTCGAGGTGCCCCCTTAATATGGTAGACCTGATTGAAGCGTATCATGAATACCAACACCGCAGAATTACTGGGAAGATACTTTTACAACCAAAGGGTTGGTGTCGAACTCGACTGTGCAAGTTGTGGGGTAGTGGTGGTCGACATCGTGATAAATGGGGGTAAAATTAGACTGAGTTTCAACTCCTGGGATAGTGGACACTCGAGTAGGCTAGTCAAGTTCCGATTATGCCAGAGCCAGAACTGCGTAAAAGACAGAAAGGATATTCCGGAACGCCTGCTGGCCCAAGCTCAAAACAGCAGGTGCTGATTCCAACTCTCATCTTGTGTCTATCCTATGCTAACCCACGCCAGTTCCCGAATTCCCAGTCTAAAGGTCGTGCAGTGGTGCAGACATACGGGAGACTCTTGGCTACCGCTTGCATCATAGCTGGGATAGGAATCATCTGCTTCGTATGTGGCTATAACAAGTCACGGAAAACATCACTTATCATGCGGGCGTAAAGTATGCAAACCTCGTTGCGGACTTTGTGGATTCTTGGATCGGATTCTCAGAACAGTGGGAGCCCTCAGAACTCGGGGTTGGCACACCCGTGTTTGCCCATCTGCCTCCTGACGCACTGAAACGTGATGCGGTTGTTGCGGCATTCAAGGTGCGGCGCTTTTCTGGATCGACTTGAGGTGCATTGTTTAAAGGGCGTGGAAGCATGCTTGGTCGGCATACGGTGAACAACCATTGTGATGTGGTTATATACAGTTGCTGAAATTATGTGACAGAGAGGGATGCTATGGGTGACGACGAATACCATCCCATCAGTCGAACGGGAACCAACTTGACTGGGGCTGGAGGCATTGGGTATACAGTGATCGACTCTATCGACACTATGTTATTGATGGGTCTCCGTGACGAATATGCCCGCGCCAGGGAATGGGTTGCGGACAAGATGTCTCTCGACAGAAACGATAGTTTCAACACATTTGAGGTGACTCTTCCACTGTTATCATAGCCTGTTGATGATTCAAGCAATGACTTCTTTATAGACGACTATCCGTGTATTAGGCGGTCTGATTTCGGCATATCATCTTTCTTCCGGCGATATCATATACTTGGAGAAAGCAGTCGAACTTGCTGACAGACTCCTTCCCGCGTTTGATACACCTTCCGGACTGCCACAATCAAGGATCAATCTCAGTACCGGAAAAGGTATCCCTGATGCAGAATATCCGGTCCTTGTTGGTACTGCCGAAGTTTCCACCCTCCAGCTGGAATTTCGATACCTCAGCCATCTCACAGCCAATGATATTTACTGGCGGAAAGCAGAGAAAGTATGCACAAGCGTCGAATTATCGCTGTCTTAAAGATTGACATTGGGATCTTTACAGGTTATGCAAGTCATCAAAGCTGCCCGTTTACCGCATGGTCTGGCATCAATATTCATGAAGTGAGTCATTCTGCCGTTTCAGATGGGACTTTAACATGACATCTGGCCAGTGTTGCGGAGGGACAGTATGCACTATCTGCTATTCGACTGGGGTCCCGAGGCGATTCGTTCTACGAGTACTTGCTGTAAGCTCTCCTCTCAGAGCGCCCATCCTCACCCCGAGCCCTGATGTTCCTAACAGAAAACAATATATTCAAACCGTAAGAACCTCCATTTCCGTCGTCGAGAATGAAGTTGAATGTCTTTATTGCGAAGAATGGCTCAGAGATTGTCTACCGTGATGTATGTTATCATATCTATCGGGCATGTACACTTTGAATTCACCGAAACGACAGATGTATGACGATGCCATGAACTCTATCCACAGCCACCTTATCCAAAAGAGCATCAGCACGAAAATGACTTACACGTCGGAACTCATACCTGAAAAACACCCAAGGGGAGAGATGTATGTCTCTTGCAAGGGTTTCTCATCCCACGCACTGAAGTTGACATTAGTTCCTGGCGTTTGACGCCTAAACAAGACCATCTGGTGTGCTTCCTGGGAGGTTCGCTTATGCTTGGAGCAACAAGAACAGGCGCTCTTGTTTCCCCAGTTTCTGTCCCTCCGCAAGACGGCGAGCTATCTGAAACGGGGAAGCGCGACTGGAAGACTGGAATGGAGCTTGTGAAGACTTGTGTTGATACACATGATACTGCCACGTATGTCCTCACGCACTTCCAAGATCATGTCCCCCTGATTCTCACCGGTGCTTCAATTCACTGAAGGGGGTTATCACCTGAAATCGTGCATTTCAGGATTCCAAGTGACGGGATGGGCATAAACATGGTGGCACCCTCAGATTGGTATATTAAGGGCGCACGGTGAGCATTTTTGTCATATATAAACTGTTATGTTTCGAGTTCTGATCTGGAGTAGGACAGGAGAATTCCCTCCGTATGACGCGAGATACATGCTCCGGTGCGTAAACCACCTCGTAAATTTGACAATCGTCAACTCATCTAAAACAGTCCGGAAACCGTCGAATCGCTCTTCATCGCTTTCAGGCTTACTCGTGATGTGCGTTATCGCGACTACGGATGGAAAATATTCCAATCTATTGAAAAACACTGTCGAGTGGAAACGGGTGGATACGCGACAGTTGTTAATGTTGATGAGGTGCCAGTCCGACTGGAAGATAAGATGGAGACATTCATGATGGTGTGTTTCCTACTAACATCGTCGTTTCTTTCTTACTGACCTCCAACAGAGCGAGACTTTGAAATATCTATATCTGCTCTTCGATGACTCTAGAACATTACCCCTAGATAGTACGTCATGCTTTCTGAATTATGCTTTGCAACGGACTGACAAAGAACCCTTGACAGAATTCGTATTCAATACCGAGGTTTGTGATATCTATCTTTCTGGTTCATCATCTGGCGCTCAATTACGACCCGTCTCATTAGGCCCATCCTCTGCCGGTATTTAGTCCGACAATTCGGACAGGCTTCTCATAGATGAGAAGGCAGGGGTTATTCGTAAAATGTATCCTTAGTAGAATATATTGCCACTGTATTGGTTACGACAGACCAGGGAACGTTGCTATCATCAGTAAATTACGGTCAGGGATGCTGCAGTTTTGCAAACGCGCATTTAGCTTAGTGTTACTACACCAACAGAAAAATGGCGTGTTACATTCGATCAGTTCAGAGATGTGCATGGACCATATAGCAGGCGAATTTTTACGATACATACAAGCATGCGCGGGGGCGAAGAATCTACTCCTCCTCCTCCTCTTCACCATCATCCTTCTTAGCAGCTGCTGCAGCGCGCTTGCGCTTGACACGGCCAGGACGACCCCCGCCATACGGCGAGGTCAGGGCGAAATCGATGTGTTTTTGAGAGTCGAGACGAACGATGAATGAGGGCACGTCCACGATCTGCTTCCCGACCCTGAAAACCCCACTGATTTAGCCATCATTGAATTGTAGATCAAGATATTGCGCACCGGATGTGTCGTTGCCTGATAAGAGTCCTCGCGTGGTGAATGCTCTTCGCCAAACCACTCTTAAACACCTGTGTCTGCAATCGTCTCTCCAAGAAGTCCTCTATCTTGAGGGCCAACACGTAATCAAGACGCATGCGGGATTCGTCGAGCACACCAATTCGCACAAGACGACGGATGATGGCGTTACCCTCGAAGAGACGCTTGGGGTCTTTAGGATCAAGCTTGAGAAGTTCTCGGGCAGCACGACGGATTTTAGAGAGGGTGAGGGAGATACGCCAGATTTCGCGCTTGTTGCGAAGACCGTATTCGCCGGCGAGCTATAGAGACGAACTCGTACTCAGCAACCAAAAAAAAAAAGGTGCTGGAGAGCCAGATATCGCAAGTGCAGACCTTTAGCTCGGCATCGAGACGCGCAGATCCGAAAGGTCGACGGGGGACCTTGTAACTGTGTTAAAGGTATGATAGTGGGGCACGGCTTTGATCAGCTCAAGTGCAACCCTCCACATTGAAGTGGATCTTGAAGTGGAAAAAATGCTCACGTCTTGCTGTGATTCCTTGGGGCCCTAGAACACGGATCTTTAACACTGTGCCATCGAAGTCAAGAGCGAGGGCATTACCTGGGCATATTGTTCTTGACGAAGGACTCGTAATTCTGGCAAAACGAGTACGAGGCAAATCAGTGTCAACACATTAACTGTATAGTACATATCAGCCACCCGGGTTTTGCCGGACTATCCCAAATATCGGCTACTCGTTTACCATCGACATCGTCAACGCCAACGACCTCAACGTCTGTCCAATCCTTTCTCCGCTTGTCGTCTGTTCTCACTCAATCAATAGTCCTCAATATGCCGCACTCATTTGGTTACCGGGCGCGTACGCGCCACATGTTCAAGCGGGGCTTCAAGGGTACGAAGAGCACTCAAACAATGATTCCAATCATTAACTTTTTATGCAGAGAGCGGCCCCACGAAGCTCTCAACATTCCTCGTCAACTACCGTGTCGGGGACATCGTTGACATCAAGGCTAACTCGTCCCAACAAAAGGGTATGCCCCACAAATACTATCACGGGTGCCTATTGTCAGTTTTTTGGCATCTTGTCTGTCCTGATCGTGTATAAAGCCGAACTGGAATCGTTTACAACGTCACACCTTCTGCTGTCGGTGTGATCGTATACAAAGTAGTAGGCAATCGCTACATCCAGAAGCGGGTCAACCTTCGTGTCGAGCACGTCCGCCACTCAAAATGCCGACAAGAGTTTTTGGACAGAGTGAAGAGGAATCACGATGCGCATGCTGAGGCAAAAGCGAAGGGCGGTGAGTGTACCGCCTGTTAACATCTTCTGTTCTGACTTACTTTCACAGAGCGCATCAACCTCAGGCGTATTCCTGCTCTTCCTCGAGGGGCACACACCGTCTCCGCCAAGGAAAACGCTCCCCAGACCATGGTTCCGGTACCCTATGAGACAACAATCTAGATGGTTCATTGGCAATGGTGTTATACTTTCCATATATTGCTGGTTGTATGCCCCTTATTGCTTTCCATGCCTCATGCCCCACAAAACATAAAATATTGACAATGTTATCGATCTGAGGAAAGGATCGACAAGGCGAGCGCTTACATCGGAAGATTCATATTCCCCAACCTTCTGTCTGGACATGAGGTTGCCCATCTATCAACTCTCCGTTTGACACAGATAACAGCTGTCATGGTTGATTGGTCCGCGATACAGAGCACATGTATCTTCATGCGTATAGCGTTGAGGAGCCGCAACGGCTGTCCGCCAGCTCCGCACTGTGATTGCGACCCCATGCTTCCAGGGCCACCATTATCTTCAGACTGGTGGCGTCCCCTGGAATGCTTTCCCCAACGATTCCTGTCAAAAGCGGTTGCAACATGTGCCTTGTGGCTTACAGGTCTCTCACAGTGCGTGGATCAAGCACGGCCCTAGCTGATGCGACAATGAGACCAATATGATTGCTGCTTGAGGCATGCCCTAACATCAGTACTTGACTGATCAATATGGTAAGATCTTCAGTACAGTGCACATCCGTGGTATCAACAGCGAACCCCACATAATATATTGTGAACGAAAAGGTATTGATTGGCTTGGCTAGTTCCTATGTCACTCCTCCCATGTGCTGAACATTTCAGCCCTTAGTATCAAACGCAGATGCAATCGTAACCCTCCAGTCTCATATGTAAATATTGTGATTTGACTAGATCACCAACTTTCGTACCTCCTGATTCACTCTTACTTCGATCAGCTCCCCAGCTCAAGAGGGTTCACGCCTACTGGATCCCGATTTACTCTCTCACCTCGTGCCAGGCCGTAGCTTCTGATAAGAACTACATCGATTTTCCATCGAAGAACGAGGATGTAATGGGTGATAGTAAGATGCGCGGACAAGACGCTCGCCCAGGCTCTCTCGCGGGTTTCTCAGCAACTTTCCACCATCTGAACTGCTACAAATGGTGACTTGGAAACCTGTCCTACTTGAAAGTTAAGCAATAAGATCCCATGTCTAGATCAACGCCTGCGAATGTGAGGATGCACACTTTGGCAATCCCGCTGCCAGGTGGGGTTAAGCAGGATATCGATAATCCAATGATCTGACTCGCGCTGTGCCAATATCACCATTACGCAGAATGGCTATTGATCTCTTACCACTCCCTCTTTCAGCAACGGCAGACGCTTCTAGGTTTGTCGACTTTGGCAGGGAAGTTCGGGGTGTCCATCCGGGCAAACTTACCCCGGAGGAGTTCTCAGAAATCCGCGAAGCGCTGTATAAGGTCCGTTTCATCTGTCAATTAGTCGCACTAGCCACCTGTCTTAACAGACCATTGGCAATAGCACAGTGCACTCCTATTCCGAGATGTGTCGTTGAGCCCGGAACAACAATACGCTCTGACGAAGGTGAAATTTGCCACAAATCACTTCATTCCAAGTTGATTTATGACAATTGTTTTGTAGGCGTTTGATCCCGAATCCGAGAGCTATGGACACGGAAACAACAAGACTGAGCGTGCCAAAAACTCTATCCTTCACGCCTATCTCAAGTCCATTCCCCGCGTCCCACAAGTCCAGCTGATCGGCAATGGCATGGTCTACAACCATGAGGGCATCGCCGAAGCCAAGCTCAAGCACCAAAGCCACACCGCATTCCATAAGACGCATGTCTCTCCCGAAGAAGAAGCACAGGGCTTCACACGGTTCTACCGCTGGCACATGGATGCTGCGCTGTATGACTTGTCTCCTCCGAGGGTGACCACCCTTTACGGACTCATAGTGCCCCAGGGACCACGGCAGACTTGCAGATACGACGATGGTACTGGGGATAAACTGTCTGTTTCGTTGGCGACGACAGCGTTCGTGTCTGGTAAGACGATGTTCGATATATTGCCGGCCGAGTATAAGAGTCTCGCCGTGAGGACAAAAGTGAAGTATGCGCCTCATCCGTTCGTATGGATGGCCCCTGCAGGTGCAATGCCTACGGGTCTGGGGATCGAGTCGGATGGACTGGAGTTGCCTCTTGACAAGCTGCCATCTTGGGAACAAGCCAAGCAAAAGACGTACCCGGTTGTAAGTTGGGTATTGCATAGGATTCACGACCCTCTTTCACTTTCTTCACCAGCTATGGAAGAACCCTGTCACAGGCCATCTGCATTTCCAAGTCCATCCTTGTGGTATGGCAGAGCTGTTGGTTGACCCGCTTCCCGCTGGCACGAAACGGGAAGGCACTTTGTACCCTGATGGAGCGCACGTCACCAATCTGAAGGAAGTGAGAGAATTGTTGTACACGATGCAGCGCCCTGGTATTTCCCCAGAGGTGAGTCTTCTGCCCCTGTGAAGCAATGCGGGATTGTTGAAGTCAGTGCCCATCCAGCTTGTGTATGCTCACGAATGGCAAATATCTTTCCTCCCTCATTACTCTATTGTTTCGGGACTAATGCGCGCAAATATTAGGCATGCGAAGGATCTGATCTTGTTCCATAACCGTGGGGTGCTGCACACGGTAGTCGGCACACTCAAGGAAGATCAAGTGCGGGCCTTCCACCAATGCAACCTCGCGGGGTCGGATGAACCTGTCGGGCCTTCTGACGAGGATGTCAAGAAATGGGCTTGATCTGAAGGGGCGTACGAACCTGTTTTTCGGATTCAGTAGTGTAGCGAATTCCTCTGGCATAGTCAACCACCTGGGCTTGACCTGGGCTATGCATGACCCGATTGTACTGTACTTTTAGTACCTTGGATTTGTCTCCCTTCGTCGTATCGAGGATGACAACTGCCTAGCCGGGACCCTCCAACATTACATATTCCATGTGATCGCTAGTGTCGACCACTGGCACTCCAAGACTCGAGTTTTTGGGCGGTGCAGCGAAATGACTCGGATATGTATGTTTGGATTTACTTACTCGCGGGGCGTAGGCGCGTGCCTTCCCTTCTTCTGCGATGAGGTCGCGGTGCTCCGCCTCCGCCAAGCAGACTTATATCCACATGCATATCTGGTGGTTCCTGTTCGGTGAACTAAAGCTGTTTGACCGCGCTGTCTTACTCACTCCGAGTCCGATGTGTTTCGCTAGTTCATATTCGTTCCTTATTTCCCCCATGCTACATAGAGTACCATATCTATCCAGTCGACCTAAGGAAATCTCCAGTTTTGAATAACTCGCTTACTGATCAAAATTTACGTGCACATGAGGTTACGTATCTCCGTTAGCTTCAAGTTCTCATGTTGAGATCTGTGATAAGGAGCACATGCAGACCCATGCGCTCAACGTCTTCGGGTCACCGCCAGATCCGTGCTATGACATGATCGGGGCCCCATAGCTCCAGAATTGAACGTATATTAAGCAGCACTTCCAGGCAGGGTTAGGCTATCGACACCGACCAAGCTCCGACCGTCCTATTATCGCCATCACCAACTGACAGAACAGAATGGCTATTGAACTTTTACCAATTCCCCTCCCAGCAGCAGCAGACGCTTCCAAGTTTGCCGACTTTGGGAGAGAAGTTAGGGGCGTTGATCCAGGCAGCCTTGACTCGGGACAGTTCCAGGAGGTTCGCAAAGCATTGTACAAGGTCCGTCCCTTATCTTCAACGGCTGTTATTGTATTTTTCAACAGACAATTGATTTTAGCATGACGTACTCCTATTCCGAGATGTATCCTTAACCCCAGAGCAGCAATATGCTTTGACAAAGGTCTGTGCGCACTAATTCAAATTGGCGCCTTACGATCAATGTTCATTGTTGCAGGCATTTGATCCCGAATCCGAGAACTATGGACATGGGAACAACAAGACTGAAGGTACCAAGAAGTCAATCCTTCACCCCGATCTGAAGACTATTCCACGAGTCCCACAAGTTCAGCTGATCGGCAACGGCATGGTCTATAACCACGAGGGCCTCGCCGAAGCCAAGCTCAAGCACCCAAGCCATACCACATTTCACAAAACTCGTGTCTCCCCTGAAGATGAGGCGAAAGGCGTCACGCGGTTCTATCGCTGGCACATCGACGCTGCGTTGTACGAGTTATCCCCGCCAAAAGTCACCACGCTCTACGGACTTATCGTGCCCGACGGGTCGCGGCAGACTTGCAGGTACGACGATGGGACTGGAGACGAGCTATCGGTCCCGTTGGGGACTACGGCGTTTGTGTCCGGGAGGACGATGTTCGATATCTTGCCGGCCGAATATAAGAGTCTCGCTGTGAGGACAAAGGTGAAGTATGCGCCTCATCCTTATGTCTGGATGGCTCCTGCAGCTGCGATGCCTACGGGCCTGGGGATTGAGTCCGAAGGGCTGGAGTTGCCATATGACGAGTTGCCGGCCTGGGAGGAGGCTAAGAGGAAAACGTTCCCTATCGTAAGCTGAGTTTCATGAGATAACCTCAGGATATCGTCATTTATGGTCATATTTTACTCAGCTGTGGAAGAACCCTGTCACAGGACAGCTGCACTTCCAAGTCCATCCCTGTGGTGTGGCTGAACTGCTCGTCGATCCGCTTCCTGCTGGTACGAAGCGGGAGGGAGCTTTGTACCCTAATGGCACCCATATCACCAATTTGAAGGAAGTGCGAGAATTGATGTACAAGATGCAGCGCCCTGGTATTAAACCCAACGTGAGTTTCTCTTTAATCTCTCGAAAAAGCACAAATTTATCACTATCGATCCAGCTCGTATACCCTCACGATTGGCAAGTGCTTTCGCTAGGCTCGTTGTCTCCAAGACTGACCTAGCATGTCTTTTAGGCGGGAGAAAGACCTGGTCTTATTCCACAACCGTGGCGTCCTTCACACGGTCGTTGGCGCGTTCAAAGAGGACCAAGTGCGGGCCTTCCACCAGTGCAATCTTGCGGCGTCGGAGGACCCTGTGGGACCTTCTGATGAGGATGTCAAGAAGTGGGCTTGAAGTTTTCCTAGCTGTAATCTGATCTTTGGAATAAGTATTTCCGTGTAGTGATTGTACTTTGGAGCGTTGTAATTGATTTGATATGATATGATACGATTTGGGTCGACGACATGATTTGAATTCGTGTGTGCCTCGTGACCACGTGACTGTGACATTTTCGCACGTGCCGTTACGTCGTTCGTGTCTTGGAACTGTCAGTGCTCCTTTTCGAGATCGTTGTTCTGACTTCCATGCACTCCAGATGATCTTGGACTATTTGCTATGGTTATCGAGTTGGCCAGTCCTCATAATATGCTGGCTGTTAGAAAGTCTTCTTTCATCTCGGAACTTGGGACCTTCACAGACGACCCCTGTCCGTTATCTCGAATCGCAAAGCACTCAACCCAATAGAATGCATCCCGGAGCAAGCACTTTAAACCGTACCCGAGCCTCTGAAGCCCCCGATAGTCGAGCCGAGCAGTATGGACCCTATCCAATCAATTCTACCCTTACCGAAGACGCTAGTAGGTCCGACGCTCCATCGGATTGCCTGGCTCGCCTCCTTGAGATTATTCCCGACGTCGAACCTGGTCATGCTACTAGGTTGATCACCGCTGCGCTTACTAACTACAGCCAGGCTGAAGCTTTGGGGCATGTTTTACATTCTTTGTTCGAGAAACCGATCTACCCCAAGGTCAACAGGAGCAAGAGTGCAAAGCGGGCAGATAGACCAAGTCATGGGAACCTCGTAAATACTGGAAGTTCTTCGAATATGAACTTCCATTTTGGGTATGGCAGCAAATCACGACCGTTCAGAGGAGGTCCCGATTATGCTGAACTTGCTCTCGTGCGTATCTCGTGCATCATTTTCATGTCTCAATCACAGTTTGTTATGCAGAGGTATCTGCAGAAGGATTTTCCTTCCTTTTCGGAAGGTTACCTAAGAGAATCCTTGAACTCGCTTAACGGCCTCTACGCCCCCACTCATGTTTTCCTTCTCGATCGTCGACGGGACATCAAGCTGCCTGTCAATGTTGTCAGAAAAAATGGTAAACATAAAGAATTGCATGATGAAGAATTCGACAAGGAACGTGAGTGGATCTTGGAGGTCATGGCCGAAAGTGACCAGTGTATGGATGGCATTGAGTGTGGGTGCTGTTTTGCCCAGTTTCGTTTCGTAAGTGTAGTGCATCTACCCCATCTTCTTTCCTCATTATCTTCCTGTGGACAGCGCAAAATGATCCAATGTCCTGAAACACATTTATTCTGCAGCAGTTGTATGAGGGCTTATGCCGCTCCTCTGCTTGGGATGCAGAACCCAGATATCAAGTGCTTAGATCTATCTGGATGTAATGCTCTGATTCCGGAGTCAGAATTGAGGCGTTTTCTTCCCGACGAGATGATGCGATTGTGGGAGCGCGCGCGGCAGCGTAAGGACATCCAGTCCGCCGATCTGAAAGGATTGGAAGACTGTCCTTTCTGCGATTACAGTGTCATCATCGAATCTGCAGAGGAAAGGCTTTTGAGATGCGGGAACAAGGAGGTTTGCGGGGTGGTGAGTTGCAGGGCGTGCAAGAAGCCCGTAAGTACCTGTGTTTTCTTTTTCTGGGTATTTCGTAACACTACATATCTACATGCAGGACCATCTACCATTGCGCTGTGGCGGTCTGTTTTTAATTCATCTACAGCATATCTGCTCTCCTGATGCAAATTACTTGCTATAGAAGAGGAAGAAGACAGGAATCTGGGGGGACGACATATCGTTGAAGAAGCCATGAGTGCGTTCGGTGTCATCCAAAATTTCTCCTCTTCTATATCTACCCCTAACTAGGTCGCGCCTTGGTGCGGAGTTGTCCATTCTGCAACCGATGTTTGTCTTCATCTCTTCGTCCTCAGAGGATTCTCATGGTCCTGTCTTCCAGCGATCGTAAAAACCGACGGAGTAAGGTCTCCCTTGTCTCGTGCCGTTGGCAGCCACCCAATTGGTTCTCCTCTTTCTAGTGTAACTCAATGACATGTGTTTGTGGACAAACTTGGTGCTATGTGTGCCGACAGCGTGCGATTGGCCGCCATCACAGCGTGAGTTTTGTACTGCGCTGCGGTTTCTGTTGTTTAACTCCCATCAGACATGCCACCAAGAGCCCGAAGCTTCCGACAAACTCCACGCAAAGGAGGTAATAGCTCATTTGGTTGGTATTGGGGTCGTGATGAACCTCATTACTCTCAACAGGTCAAAGCAGCCCAGGACCGCGCGGTTCAGGAGGTCAAGCGACGACATCCATATATCGACGAGAAGAAGATTAGAGTCAGTCTAACTTGAAAGACAGTTGGTCCATGAGGGCAATTATAATTTGGATATCTTTATTTCTTATCTATGTATGCATAAATCTGGGTGTGGTTGAACTCCGACATCCTAGCCAATCATTCCGGACTTACAACAACAGCTATTAATTGCGTTGGATTCCTTCCTGAGCTCACAGTAAATGTGACCTCCATGAAAATCAAGTCGTACAAGTTCAGAGAGAAGTAGAGGCACAATCACGTTACGAAGTACAGTGAGATCAAACTCCAAGTATGGTGTTACAATAATCAACGGGGATGCACAGGATATAAGTGCACAAAACCAATCAACAGCATGCATGCCCGTTAGCAATCGGTTGCCCGTTAACGATTGCATGGCCATTAGTCACGGAGCCATTCGGAAACGCTGGAACACTTTGAGGATCAGCAGTTCCAGGAACATCCATGCTCGGATTTAGTTTGAAGAACGAAGTGGGCTTGAACGTTACACTGAGGTGCTCAACGGGCATGCTATAACCACGGGATTCAGATGTCATTGGAAAGAATAGGCAAATACATCCACTTACACAGGCCAATCTTCGGGTCTTGGGATATGCGTTGTGCCTATGGCGGTAGAATGTCAGGACCCACAAACTCGCTCGAGATGGTCTTTTGAGATCGTACCAATCGTCAAGTACACCAAGATATCTTCGTTGTCTATATTTCGTTTACCTTGAACCCACTTCCCGATCGAATCGTCAGGTTCATCCCTGGTTTGCGGTACGTACTTTCCAGAGGGCCACATTCTCCCTCCCTTTGGCCCTTCCACCTCTCGGCACACCCACAAGGCCTTGTTCAAGAATTCTGCACGCCGTACAATCCAACTGTCAGCTCTCGACATAATTGGTGTAGCTCCTCCCTTCATTCCTACCACATAACCTACATCCTTGCCACTGCTGTAATGCTTTCTCATAGGATTGGTGATCGTCCAACGCCGCTCCTTCTGGTAGTCAAACGAGCGTCCAGACTCGGTTTTGAGGACCGTATCCTGAGTGATGAAGGCGTTCCCTGCGAAGTTTTGAGGGGATCCCGTAGGCGCATCCGGGAGGGGGACGATATCTGTTTCAACGACGGAATTGTGCAGGCCATCGATCATCGGGTCGATACGAATGGAGAACAGATGTTGATGATAGTGCGCATCGATGTTGGGAGCGACCTTGGTTGCAAATTTGTTCTTCTCATTGTCTCCTGAAACGTAGACCTGCAAAATTCCGGTAAGACGGATTTCAAATTCGATGCTACCGTCTTGATGGAAAAAATAATTCCAGATGTACTCTGCACAAGAGTGATCAATACGCCGAGATGTATACGGTAACAACACGCCTACCGTAGTTGGCCAACGTGCAGACCATACTGACAACAAGTCGGCGACGGCGAACAGTCTGCGAACGACCACCAGGACGATAATCAGTATGTTTCCAAAGGACACCGGCATCTTCTTCGTGTATACAGATAACATTCTTGATAATCATCGCACTACCATTATGTGCCACAAAGGCTCCGGGCTGTGTCCTAGTTGATTAGATCGGCGGATGGCATTCGGACGTCGGGACATACTAGATAATGTATCTGACCAAGGCAATCACATCCAAGCGACAATTCATTTGCCATAGTCCCCATGCCGTATTCACCGCTGTTCGCAAACAGATCAAGTCACGGACTCCAGGCATCAGTGTAGGCACTCACGAATCAAAGGCAAACTTCCTGGAATGAGGGTGTTCGGGAGCCCCGTATGGAACGACCATTTCTGCGAGAGATAAACGGTAAATGATTGGCCGAATTTCGCCATGATCATTGTAGGTAATAGTAGAAATTGCGATTCCTTCACGCTGTGTAAATGCTGGGAAGTTGTGATGATTATTAGGGTGGATCGATAGGGCGATGATCATAGCCACCAAT
>QFEU01006879.1:0-13153 GCA_003316345.1 Tricholoma terreum | reverse complement strand
AGGAGTAGCTTGCTTTCCTGATGTTCTTGCCGATCGACAAACATCGTCTGCTGGCATCTTATACCATTTTTATTTCATCGGTTGTAGTCACACAGAAAATACCAGAAGACACTTGCCTGCGGCAGTGGAGAAGTATCGAGTGCGCCGAAATTTGTAATTCATCAAAAATGCGGTATTCTTCCTCCGTAAACCCGAGTTGGCGAATAATATCTTCATTGACAGCTGCAACAAGGGGTGTAGATGCCCGTGGGTGTTTGATCGTAGATAAAAACGCACAAGTATGCTCTGAAGTCCCTTGTTCTGCTATACAGCTGGGGCAGAATATGGGGTAGATATGTTCGCTCAATTTGTTACGAATGTATTCCCTAAGGCAGGTCCTACAAAACTGGTGCCGACAGTGAACAATTCGTGCGACAGAATCTTCGGGGTGTTCATCAAGACAGATCCCGCAATGAAAGGTACCTGGTAAAGCAGCAGCTAGGGCTTCCCGTTCGGAGACCAGTTGTCTGTCCTCCATGTCGTATCGCCGTTGTTCCCTGGCGGCCCTCTCAGCGCTAGCACTGTCTTCTTTGTTTATATCCAACTGAAGCTGAAGCGCGAGTAAATAATCTCCGTTGTCACCGTCTCGAGACATAGCCTGACCACTGCGTGCTGGTGGTGATCGAAGCCAGACGGGAGGAATAAAATTCCCCCTGATGCCGTATGAGCTCAATGCAGCCGACAGAAAATGAGCGATACGAACCCACGTCGATGAGGATCTGAGGGCGCATTCTTCGGGGGTGGTTTTGTTCTTTCGTGAACCTTGGTTCGCATGTTCTTCTTCAAGTCAGAGAGAGCATTTTGAGACTTTTCAAGTTCGGACGATAGGAAAGAATTCTCGGACTTCATGGCAGATAGCTCGGCATTAAGTTTCAAGATCATCATACTGGGTTCTAGCAGAGTTTGGTTCGCATTCTTCTGATCGTCGACATCGGATTGCTTTGACACGAGTATATGTCCACTGAAATGACTCATCAGATCCACCTGCCACTGGAACTGCCTTGGTATGTCCCGATCAGAAGAATGCTTGTCCACCTTGAAAAGGGCCGCAAGGTAGACCGCCGTGGCGTCCATCGATGTGTTAAGGATGAAAGCAGCACCAAACGGATGATTCGGACGGACGTGAGAGTCGAAAATCAGGAAGACATCTGCTTCGGAAGTAGGAATTTTCAGGCAAGCAACAATCTCAGGGGGACGAGTGATCATCACAGCCGCAGAAGCCGTCGAAGAGACAGACTTCAATTCTCTTCGGGAGGAAGGTTAGTCCTATGACACTGTCAGACGACGCATAGACCGCGACATACTGTAATAACTTCATGAAACTTGTGAAGTCACACCGGGGATGATACGTTGGAGGTTGAACGAGAGACAATGACTTGTTGAACCACGGTACTTGAATGATGTCTTCCATGTCCAGGTGGTACGGACTATTCCAGTATGCACAGATTGAAGTGATCTCCTACATGGTGGTACAGTTGTTGTCGTGCACGTAGAGTGATAAAGAGTCGATGCCAGTGATCAGCGATGAGGGCTTCGGGATTTCAAAGCTTTAACCACTCGCCTCCGCTGTTTCCCGCGCAAGCACCTCGTCCAGCA
Organism: Tricholoma terreum; assembly: GCA_003316345.1. NCBI lineage: Eukaryota > Fungi > Basidiomycota > Agaricomycetes > Agaricales > Tricholomataceae > Tricholoma > Tricholoma terreum. Next base: position 11,518 of record QFEU01006879.1, on the reverse strand, counting down.
ATAGTTCGCCTCTGATGCCTCTTTCTTCTTTCTGAAATACTGTTCTTGCACAGTTGAGAGCAGCCAGCCCGCAGGCAGACCTTCCGGTGCCGGTGTTACCAGACGTCTGGAACTGGCTCACGCCTGCATGAGAAACAATCTGTTGAGTCCCGAGGAAGACTTGTTGTACGACGCTGCGATTATCGGGGCCATCGCTACTATCGACCGTCCTTGCGTTCTCTTTCTGGAGTCGCATATTTGGATATGTAAGGTAAGAGATCATTTCCCTTTTGTATACATATACATCTATGGGAAACTTCCGCAAGACAGGTATTTTTACATTTACAGCGCGTCTACTTCGATCCACGATAAGACCATGATTTGACATCTAAATACCCTGTGAAGGAGGTCATGAACTACATCAATATTAAGTAGATGATGTACTGACAGTGGGGCATCTTTTGACAGTTGCAGTTTGTCCTTTGCGGTTCGTCCTACGGAAGGGCCTTGGGCGTCAAGAGGTCAGACACGATGCAAGACTTGGTGATAAGGTGCGGCTAAGCTGCGGATAGGAGATCATCGGATACCTGCACAGTACACGAGGCGGAGCTTGCAGTTGTATCGTGTCTCCTCACAATACTTTTAAAGCCCCAGTCTTCGATCAAGTGTTGTATCTCAAGATTCTCAACCTCAATCGTATCCTTAGCAATGGGCTACAACTTCAAGCCTCCCGATATCTTCTCAGATTCTAGTTTTCGACAAACGACGAGCGAACTTGTTCCTTCTGGCGAGTTACCTATTTTTCTTCCAAGTGCATCCATAGGTGATTACATGTGGCGAATCTAGTTCTCACTGGCACTATAGGCGTTCAATGTCAGTTCGACCCCAGATGCTTCTAACGGGGATGCTGTTATCTTACCTTGAGTGACACAGATACCGCGTCGGTCGATTCAGACTACGTGGATTGTGATAGTGGCGATGATATAGTAGAGCCTGATGTCGATGAGGTAAGTTGGACCAGAACAGTTCAAGGCACTTACGGATAAACTTTTGTGTCGTGGGGGAATCAGTCTATGCAACCAGTAACTACTACCCAGCCAAATCTTGACATACTTAGCTCTGTTGATGGAATGTACCGCATTCTTGACCTTATCAGCGAGCAAGGAAGTGGCGGGCTAGGTACGAGTCCCTAACTAATATTGATCACGGACTAAAATGAAGTTGTGTAGTTGACAAAGTGATAATTGATCAGGATTCTTTCCGACGTCTTGTCAATGATCTATCGCCTGGTGCATACGTCTCACTTACCAAGGTTGATTTCAAAGTCTTGGACAAGTTCCCCATCAAACCGATAGGGGTCTATGGCAACCGAGAGGAGATTGTGTCGCTGCTGGTGTCACTGGGAGTCATTGACAGCCTAATGTCAGTTTTATCGCAATAATCGCATATATCTCTATCAAGATTACTAACATGTTGCTCAGTGCTGAAGCCCTTCGCAGTTCCAAGGATATATCATCGTCTCCAAACTTGAGATCGGGCATGTATGCTGTTCGTCCAAGCAGCACACATAGTTTACACCAAGTGTTCATTGTATACTGGCCGGAAGATTCCACATGGAATGATGACGCAGTTACCTCCGTGCGACGTAATCGCGTCACTTTTATGAGGCAAATCTTCTCCTGCTTCTTACACTTATTGATGCGCTGACAATAGTTCAATTAAGATATCTCGGGAAATTATCAGATCAGCTACTCTGTTTCCTCTCCCCAGAGCAAGAAAAATCTATTGTTTGGAATGACAACTCGGAAACAGAAACTATGGACATCGACGATGAACAAACGGACCGCCTTTTTAGTTACGAGGTTTCCAAGACCAATGAGCAGGAGGAAGGAGTCACTGTTCGGCCGGGATTCAGTGTACGCATACTGATTCGCCCAAAGCTAGCTTGGTTCGCTTCTTACCCTTTCCATTCTAGATTAGCTCTCGGGCGATCACAGATTCAATGCCCTCGGAGCCTGGGGTTGCGTTTTCTCACCTCCGCCCAAGACTGCTCAAAGGCGAATCAGCGCAGGCGTTCTTGAGTACTGCCATCATACGCGCATCAGAGCAGGCACGCCCCATTGCGGAAGAATACAACACAACTATGTTGCGCAATCTTCTGTCAGTTGTACGTTTCTCTGTCTATGAAGAATGCCTGACTAAAGAACAACAATCTAGGGCTTCGGGGTCGATACATCTCTCTCCAAACATATCTGAGGATGTTCTCTTGTTTATGATTGAGAATGGGCTTCAAGACCGATTTTCTAAACCATGTGCAGATTGGAAAGTCAGGAAGACTGCATCTGATAGTGATCATGAAGTGTATATCAAGGAGGGTATGAAACGGATGGCGACCGAGCTAGCCAGGGATGATGTCAATCTTGAAGGGTCGATCCTTCGCATGCTATTGGACCGGGTTTCCGGATTCTTCCCGTACGTTTCTGCCGGTACTGTAGCCTGCACCATTGTTAATGGTTTCATCAGGATGCTTGATACCAACTTGTTAATGCCTAAAGACCGTGTCGGTTGCGAACTGCCACGAGGATGTGAGTATAACCTATCCCGTCTATGATGATAACCCAGCCGCTTTTTAGATCCAATATCACAACTGATCGCACTCCATCCAAAGTTTGGACACGAGTTCAATAGGACTATGAATGAAGACAAATTGGATCAAATATCAGGACGAACATTTCAGAGACTCAAGGAACGTTTGATTACAATCGATCTCTCTCTCAAACAGCAGAAGAACTTGGGTGGAAATGAACGTGAAGCATTAATTAAGGTCGTTCTCGAGCAAGGACGTATGCCCTCGAAGAGTTTCATAGAAAAGGTCCAGGCGGCGGCGACATCATTTTTCAATTGGAAGCCATCTGATCTCTTGGAAAACGTCCACACCATCTGTTCTTCAACGACTGATGCACAGTTCCTCTCTCAACTTCCAGAGATACGCTCTCATGGAGCACTCGTTGCAACTGAAGTAGCAAGAGTCTTCGATCTTGTCTATGATCACTTCCGGACAGTGATTGGGAAACGGCTGAAGTTACTCTTTGGTAAATTGAAGTACATACAGGAACAGGATTTCATCAGCCAGATTCATGGCCTGGCAGCTAGCGAAAGGACAAAGCGTGGAAGGGCTTCATGCCGCATCCTCGTGGAAGAGATGCAGGAGAGCAAGAGCACCGCTGACAATTCGTGGGTAATTCTCTCCTTTCTATGTTATGAAGCACTGAGGGGTTTGTGAAGATGCGTTCTCATATTAGATCGGGTGGAAATGATAACCAGTTCGTACAATCCACATTCGAAAACAGGTACCTTCTCTTTTGATTTCAATTATCAACTTGGGCGACCTTTCCTGCAGTCATGATATCTGGTCGTCGCATTACCCGCGTTGAACCAGCAGTCACATATAAGGTCCACGTTCTTGGTCTGTCTGCTGAGCATCGCCATAATTTACAACTTGATCCCTCCTTTGTTCCATCTCCTCATGTAAATGAGAGGCTCTCGACGTGCTATTCTTTCTGCCTACCGTTGGACCATCAAGTCCTGTAAGATTGTTGCGGGGTTCCTACAGTTTTGATTGCTTACACACTGTCCGAACAGGCATGCACAAATCCTCGAGAATGAGAGAATTCTTCTCATCGTCGACGATCGTCGAGATAACGTGTGTATATACTCGGATACTTTGGTGGCTATTGGGAACGCTATCGAGCGGCGTCGTGTCCGGCGAACCATTCATCAAGACAAGATAGGCCGAGACATCCTAGTAGCCTATGATGAATCAAAACGTATGCTTGCCCTCTGTGCCTCCACAAAGGTTGTGAGCATCTGTCCACTTGTTGTACCATCAATATTAACACTTGGTAATAGCTCCAACTCCATATATTCGTCTTTGACGAAAGCTTTGGCTCACTCCAAGCTTGGGGGAACCCTGTCAATCTGACCCCATGGTACAACACAGATATACATATCTGCCAGTCGTGTTTCGTGTCTGGTAGCGAGGAGATATTGCTGATTGACAACAGTGGTCAAGCAAGAGTATTTTCGTTGGTCACTCAACAGTTCAGGTGAGTAGCTTGCATGTTATCTGCCGACATACTTGAGAGTTCAATGATATCCACAAGACCTGCTTCATTGTCTCTTCCCGAACTTCCGACTGCTGCCTTTTCTTCCCCGGACGGTGCTTGTGTGATTCTTTCATTCCCAAAAGTTTCGGAGCCTTTTGTGGTGAAAGCCTATCATTGGAGTACGTTCGGATCCACTCAGGGGATCGCTCTGGATATTTCACCGATGGAAGGCCAAGATTTCATAATAACGTCTATGGTTCACAGGGGCAGCGTACATATGTTGGAACTTGACCTCAGCTCGAGTACTTGCAACTCCATCGCTTTGGACATCACGAAGAAGGTTACGGAGTTTATATTCAAGGAAAAGGGGTCGAGGAACTCTCCAATAAGCGGAACTGCGTCTGGGACAATGCATAACTGTCTTATTGACTGCCACGCTGACGTCTGGACACGTTTTCCGGTCGTCCCGGCAGTCCAGCGGCAAACTATCACATCATCGACGGGCCGTCAGCAGAAGAGAATTGTTTTCGTGACCGAGGAATATCGTCCCAATTTTGTGGGGTACTTTACAGAACTGATCAGGTCTTTTGAGCAAACTACCAAGAAACCGACGGGTGATGAACTCAGAAGTATAATCGTGGAGTCACTCTCGCCTGATGATCTCCAAATGTTCTTCACGGCCACTAGGATTTCTCAGTTCTGCGCTGGAGAGTGGCTTGTGGATCTTTTATGCTTGATTCCCATCCATGTAGCGGTCACTCGTGAAAATCGTTTCATACCTCTGAAAGATGGTGTGTCATCGGTTGAGTTAGAGCGATCCCTTCTTGGCGCAGAAGTGGGTCGTATAGTGGATAGCCTCTCGTTAGGGTGGTATGAGTCTATTTTTCAATCATATATGGCAACAAAGGTAAGCAGTGACCAGAAACGCGTGTCTTATCATTCTGACTTCCATCAACTAGCCTGTGAAAGTGGTTTCGTCAATGGGTCTGTCACTCGCTTTCAAATGATTTATTCTAAATAAACAAGTCTTTAGGTGAACAATCAGTTGGGAAGAGTTTCGCCCTCAATCACCTTGTAGATACCTCGTTTGCTGGTAGTGCTATGAGAACGACCGGTATGTGTATGTCATTAGTGAAGTCTCCCTTGCAGCTCAACAAGGCTTTTTGTATCCTTAGAGGGCGTTTGGATGTCTGTGACACCTACGAATGACACTCTTATTGTAGCGCTGGACTTTGAAGGTGCTTACGAGTTTAGATATTCATCAGTATGCTCATGACCCGTATTCGTGACTACTGCAACCAGGGGTGCATAGTATCGAACGATCTGCTCAAGAGGATACACTTTTAGTGCTGTTCAATACTGCTATCTCTAATCTGGTATGACTACGACCTTGTTGATTTACTACCCGCGCTTATATGGTTATTGAAGGTATTATTCCGAAACAACTTCGCACTATCGCGTGACATCACTGGCCTCTTTCACTCCTTCCAATCTTCCTCCACCATCCTCGACCCTGCTGCAAATCCATTGCTGTTCCAGTCTACATTGGTTATTATTATCAAGGTGTGTGCATCAAATCAATTTATATGTACATAGCAACAATAAAAGGAATGCAGGATGTTGTGGAATCGGACAAGTCAGAGATAGTTAGAGAGTAAGAGATGGTACAAACAGTTATGAAGGTTTAGCTTATCAAGCTCTCCCTTAGGTTCTCCCTAAAGTTTCAAGTTGAGCTTTGAAAGTTACATGCCACTGCCCTCCGAAGGCTGGCTATCAAATTGCGGACTTCTGACAGTGATTCTATAGAGGATTGTTCAGGAAGAGCAAGATGCCAATTTTATATCTCGCCTTCACGCTGGCAAGCTGAACATTGTGCCATGGCCGGTAATCGAATCAAGGCAATTTTACACTCTTTTCAATGCATTAAAGAAACAATTGGATCGACAACAAACTACTCACCAGACTGCAGGCGAATTCCTCCACACATTGAAAACATTGATGGCAAAGCTTAAGGTTAGTATTTCTTCCCCCACAGCGCCTCTACCTACTCAATTTATCTAGGCTAATGATTGGGGAGCCTTATCCCGTAAGTTATCTCCTGTGTTTTCTCCTTCAACTAATAGTTGAACTCAGAAACTTTGGCTGCTCACCGCGCATATCGGTTGCTTGCCATGCTTCCGAATGCACTTGCTTTCGGTTTTTCTGAGATTCAACCAGATTTTGAACCATTAAAGGTATTCTCTATGAAACGTTTTGTTGGGCAATGCTGATACAGTTTAAGAATCTCGACACCGATGCTCCAATAGATACAGTGGACACTCGTTCTCAGTTCTTGATTGGTAACAGTATAAGAGGGGTCGAGCGAGAATCAGCGCTGGCCATATTGTGCAAGGTCTGGGACCACTATAGTTCTCGTCACGACCAGCTGGAGAGTGACTGGATCAGCGACCTCTCGTCTCATCTCTCCCGGCTGGTTGACATGAGGGTTGCGCATGTGCAAGAGTGGATTTCTACAAATTTAGCACGCTTCAAGACTGAGCATGCTAGTATCGAAGAGCTGCGCCGTGCACTTGAAAGCGCGATCGTGGACATTAAAGCGAGCGTAGAGCTCTGTAAATCTAAGTGTTCTTCCTGCTATCTATCCTGTCTTCTGAGTCGTCGCCATGACTCACCGGAGCTCCACGACTGTCAAACATCTCATCAATGTAGTCAGATCTGTGAATTTGATGAAGAACACCCTGAAGGGCCGGAGTTATGTGGTTATAGGTAGGGGATCTTTGATTCTTTTATATGGATTGTACCATGATTTGACATGAACACAGTGCAGGCCACCATGGGAAACACATGTGGGTCCAAATGTTACATACCTTTTCAGATCGGTTTGACACACCTGCAGTTGCGCTGTGGATCTTCATCTGTGTGGAGAGCCGTGTGCCCTGAGAGATAAGAAGGGCTGTCTTGGGGATTGCACTGAGGTCAGCACTTCTTGTGTATAGCGTCTGAAAAATAAAATAAAATAAAATTGATGCATCCATATCTGTAGGTTGCAGGGCATACAGGTGAAAATCATATGTGTGCTGCTCGTGTTCATGGCTGTGGCAGGGTAAGTGTTTAGCGTGTACGCCGAATTCGCTTTGATATTATATCGGTTAGCCATGCGCGCTCAATGTTACGATCGGAAACAGAGTCTATACTTGTCCTGGAACGTGTAGCATTCCGAGGTTTGCTCGAAATTCACTGATCCATCTCGCAAACTAAATGGGCAACAGCGACGAAACCCATGACCTCCACGTCTGCGACAATCGGATGTGCCCCATCGAATGTGAGCTTTGCAAGAGACTGTGTGCTGATGGTGATCATCTACACGGTCTTGAGTCGGATGCTGTGCATCTTTGCGGGTTTGTGATTCTGTTATTCGCTCAATATCTGTTTGACAAGTCTTAACAGGCAAGTGCATTCTTGTGCAGCCCTCTGTTCTGCAGATGGGATATGTGAAATTGAAACGGCTCCACAATCAATCGAGGCGACATTTACTGGTCGTCACGAGACATTCCAATACACTAAGGCATGTCTTCATCATTTTTGACACTTTAGAGCTAATGTTAACTCCATTACTAGTATTCTCAAGGTCAGTCTCGACGCATCGGATTACCACTCCGCTCACCATTTGACTACACCTTAGTGGCCAAGCGCCTTCGATGTGTCACACCTATTCCTGAGGGGCGACGAAAGCATGAGGGTCAGCATTGCCACAGCACGGAACTAGTGCCATTCCACTTCTGTGAAACTCGGTCCGTTGTTTTCCCGTAATAACTAGCACATATTACCTAATTACTGTGCATCTTTAGCTGCAACGATTGTGGATACTTCTGCACTTTACCAAGAGGTATATAAATGTCTCCTTGATGAACCTGTTGTTATCACCGCAAACAGGCCACTCTCAACAAGAACATGAAACGCGTCACGGCTCCATGTCAAAGACTCGCTGGGCAGTTGATGGCCCTGATGGTACCATCCTGGAGCTCAATGGGCGCAAGTTCTCTACGGACGACGAGGGTGCACCAATGATGTGTAATCTGGTCTGCCAGGACATGGGAAGGCATGTACACTTGGACTATTGTCGTACAGATCCAGGGGACCGTTGTGGAGGAGCTGAATTACAACATATCACGACGCGCCTCACCCCTCATCCTGACCGTCCGAAGGACTGGATATCCCACAGTTTACATTGGAGACGCTCAGGTACTCTTGTATTGTTCATATTATCCTGTACTTGTCACTCATAGCAGTATCTAGGGTTCAAAGGTAAATATCCTAACTACTCTGCAAGCTTTATGATCTCTTTCTGACTGTTTGAGTTAGACCCCTACTCCCGGGATGATCAAGCTAATTTTGCGAAGTGGTGAGTTGGAAGGTGATACGTTTTCAAAGCTTCATCTTATGAATTTTCACAGTGACGCGATGTGCGGAGGTAAGTGCACATTCCAATGCCCCGAACCTGCCGATATTGCTACTCTGTATAGGTCCCGAACACGCTGGAACGGCTGCAAACCCACCCCAGCCGTCATACTGTACCCTGCCCATGTTCCATCCTCCGCATGCATCCAATCAAGGCATTGGCCTAGGGTGCGTAGCGATTAGAACTTTCTGTTTAAGTTTGGCCTGAGATCAATTTGTTGCTTCAGGTATGTTTCTAACGATGGACACTTATTTCCATGCAAGAACCCTGCTGTGATGCAGCAAGCTTTCCATGTGTAAATTCTCATTTGATTTCCAGCCAGAGATGTGGCCAACGATTTCACCTTTTAGAATTTTCGTCATTGACAGGTAATGCCGGTTGCACATAGGTGAACGGTACCATTACAGCTTCTTCCTAGATCTAGTTCTATGTCGGCTTCCGATCGACGTCCGCTCCCAGGTACACCGGCTACACTTCTGATCACCCAGCGTTCTAACAATCGGCTGGGGGCGGTTTACTCGTCTCTAAACGCATTCTGGGTATCACGCCAAGCGGCTCTCAATGTCACAGGATCTCAGGCTCCGGCAGTGGCACGTAGGGATGCCTACAGCGTCATCCTTTTCGATCATGACATGACAACATGCATTGAAAACGATTTTAATAGCTCTCCCGATCAACTTTTGGGTTATGTTTTGCCCCATGAAACAAGAGGAGGCACCAATTACACATCTGCGTTGATAACCACCCAGAGCATAATGGAGAATCATTGGAGTACCGAAAGGTGAAGGTTATTGAATTTGTATGATTGAGTCAAAGCTAATCTTGGCACTTCACAGGAGTCCAGTGGTCATTTTCTTGTCTGATGGGGAATGCAGCGTGAGTGATGCAACGGTTCGATCGTTTTGCCGCTCAGCTGTCGCACGCGGGTGAGTGATATCTGGTAGCGTCGCAGATGGAACCTTAGACATATGATAAATTGTGGTCAATATCAGTAAACCCCTGTCCTTCCACTCGGTATCATTCGGGCCTGCGGCATCGGCGAGCACCCTGCGCAGAATGGCTCAAATCGCATTAGAAGTTCAAAATAGCGCTCCTCGTGACCCCTTGCTCCCGGCTACAGCCATGATAGATTCCTCGTTCGCAGAGGCCCTGGACACGGTTCGTTGCTCCTTCACATTGCTTTACATTTTAGCGGTGAACAAATTTATAGGTTCGACTCGCAGAGACATTCCTCGGAATTGCGGAGTCGTTGAGAAAGCCCAGGGGTTCTCTACTCCACTAAATCCATATTTCTTTTTTGTTGTATATGCTGTACTAGTACCAAATGACCGATTCTCTTGCCAACTTCCTCTTACATTAGGCCGGCGCCACCTGACCTGGCGCCGCGAGATATCCACTGTACAATCTTTTCAGTGCTATGGCTGATGTTTTGAATTTACTTCGTGTGCCACCAGAAGGATTGTTCGAAACTCGCTGCTCCCCGATAGTATTGTTTACTCGACTATGACCTACGCCGCACTCTGACTTCAGCGTAGGTTCTTGCATGGGCATAGTTGAGGTGGTCGGGGGTAGGAAATGAGGGCAGAAGTGGGTTAAGGATTGAGATATCAAGTAGTAAAACTTGATATATGCACAGTGAATGATACAAACATGTAAAATGGAGAGGTGGAGACATGTGATTACACGCTGGACACGACGGAAGAGCTAAACGAGATGGTGCTCATGTCTTGCGTAGTAGTTGATGCCACCCCAGATATGAGCCCACAGTACATGCAACATGCCTCAGCATATGCATGTGTTGGAGTACATGATGGCGACGGCCCTCTTTGTTGATTCGCAGCCACCGTCACCGCCGCCCAACATCTTGACATTCCTGTATACCTAAGAACCTGATGAGTCGACGGTAGGCTATGCGAGCTGGGCCGAAAACATTGTGTCCAGGCCTTGTAAGCCCAATCAGAGAACTCTCAGCGAGACGCGTTCTTCACCTATCTCCCTCCTACTCTCACAGGCCACTTTTCCAGTGGCTCACTTTTTTCTATCACTTGATCTATAAACTCGTGTCATCCTTCTATCTGATAGTCACCCTTCTTAATCTAGGAGATCGACAAACTGGCTTACTTCCCGTGCCATCGCCTCAGTTGACGGGTTCTCCATGGATTGGTCAAAATCGATGATAGCGACTTCCCCGGAGTCATTGATTAGAAGGTTTGGGCGACGAATGTCACCATTGAGAATACCAGCATGGTGGATTTCTTCTAGAGTTGATCGGAAATCTAGCCTATATTGATCGATGTCAGAGGCCACAGGTTAGAGAAGCATACTGCGCAGAAGCTGACAATTAGCCTTTATGAACAATAGGGACACCAGCAGGGGTTAACAGAAGCGCCAAAGCGCCATCCTCGACATCTTCGAACAGTCTCAACAGTGTTGGGATGTTCTTCACACCTTTTGACGCGAGATGACAATAGACAGAAAATTCATGCTTGAGGTATTCCCGCTGATCCTCACTGAAAGCGAGTTTTGCCACGACATCAAAAAAGATGCTTTATTCCAGAGTCTCCATTTCCAGTGTACCGCCGTGAACTAGACCTGTGGCCCTTGAGCGAGTTCCGAGGAAAGCACCAGTGTATATATTCGTTCAGCGACATTGATAGAGTCGGATTGACGAAATGGTGGAGGAATCACCCAACCAAAGGTTGCAGGAGCCGGAGAATCGTAAATTGCAAATCGCAGGTACATAAATAGCTGTCTGTGCTTGAAGAGCAATTCGATTATCTGCTGCATCCGCATGTTAGAAGTATCAAAGGCCAGACGTATGGAGTGGACAAACTGCAAATTGACTCTCTGCCATCTTATTTCCACTCACTCGACTTGGACTGTGACCACTCCCGCCCCCCCTTCCGGCCCCTACCACCTCCGCCGATCTTCACTCCCGCCCTGATCACCCTTCTTGTCACTTCTTTTGGTATTC
>QFEU01006871.1:0-15837 GCA_003316345.1 Tricholoma terreum | reverse complement strand
TGTGACTCTCTCCCTACGACTGGCCCTTAACTAATCAGCTATCAGTCCGTATGCGCGTCCTAAGATCCTTTCACTGCCGGGAGTCTGCTTTCTAATGCTCCACTTCCTGAGGCTGCGGTCAACGCAGTATACTTAAAATACGTACCAGCTCAGAGTCTCCAAGTCCACTTCGTCTCTTCGCAGACCGAGGACCTACACTAGTACTACTACTTTGCAGTTTTCTGGACATCAAAATCCGTGGATCCCCTAAGGATGATCTCCCTCCTTTGCATCACTCGCAGTTTTGTTCAAGGGCGAAGCACTAACGAAGTAGTGCTCAAGAAGACCGCTCGATCGACGTAATTAGTAATGAACTCTACCCTCAGCGATGCCCTGCTCTGCTTTTATCAGATTCCCTTCTTTCCCTGTCTTTTCGTCAAATGGGATGAACCCCAGTACCGTGGGTGCCCTACGATGGGTGGGAGCTTTGGAAATCAGTGTCCTCCCCGTTTCTTTTGACCGCTGTCGCAATTGATATGGCCCCTAAATGTCGATCACAGATCAATAGGAAGTATGTATACATGTGAACTTGTGAATTCACCACAGTTGTGAATGAGAGCCTCGGTTTCCTCTTTGGAGGGCTCAGCCCAGATACTTCCAGCGAAGGCATATTCGCCAAAGGCAAGCTGACGACGCGGCGGACCGGGGATATCTTGGGTACTGGTATCGGAGGTTGTACTTCGGATTGTGGTATGATGCCTTGGGACTCGAGAAATTCTGGAAAACCGCTTGACAATTGGCCTGAAAAGCCTGGGGAACGAACTGTGTCCTGCTTACCACGAGATCTGTATCTGAACACGAACGAGACATATGTGCTGGCAGTTTTCGCCCCAGGGACATCTGGGTTATGCGGCTTGACCGACCACGTCGTTAGATATTGTTCATAAGCTTGTCTCTCGTCGCCGAACCTGTTCAGCACGACAACTGAAGGCAACATCAAGTGTACGTCAGTGATGTATACTCACCCTACACGAAGTTCTCCAGATCGGCTTTTCCTTAGCATTACTTCCGGAACCTCTTGAATCGGGTTTGCAGGCCTGCCAGAAACGCGATCAATCTGTTTTATGCGTAAAGTGACCATCCCCTTGTCTTTGGAAGCAGCCTCCGCAAGGCTTTCCTCTATTGATGGTGAACAAGCCTTCGAGTGCCACAAGTATTATGCATACCTGTCCCAGTAACTTTCTGGAAAATAAAGGGTCGTTCGGTAGACTTGGATGTCCTAACTCCTTCTCTAAAAGCCACCCCTTCTCCGAAGAGGAATCGACCTGGGATCACAAAGCCATCTAACGTGATGAATGCACAGGTATCAATTTTTCCTCCGTGATCCCTCCAGAAGACCGTGAACGGCTGTTAAATATGTCTTTGTCCTACGGCCCTTCCCAATCGCTCAGAGAGAATCACGCACCTGCCCTTCTTCACTTGGAATCCAGCATGAAACCTTATTGACCCCACTGTCAACTGCCACAAGATACTCTGGAAGTGTTTCTCCGTCGACGACAATCCACGCAGAGAAACCGCGATGTGTGAGCATGTCTAGATGATGATTTACAATAGGAGGGTACAAACAAGCTGTGCGTTTAGTCGGGAATGAAATAGTCGTGTACAAGAAAGGACGAAGAATGGTCCAGCATCCAAGAATGAAAGCTTGCTTTGTCCCACTAAAAGTGTTTAACTGTGGTTGATCATTGATCAGAACGTGTTGAGGATCACCGTCACATGACTACATTTTCGCGATATAATACAGGCTTTGCAATTCTTTTTCGGGTCTGTCGCTATTCACAAATGCCTCCCAAACATGCAAGTGCTCCAAAACGCAAACCTCAGGGCTCAGACGACGAGAGAGATGCGTCCCAGTCGCAGACCAAGAAGAGGTCCAAATTATCCTCAGCGAGTCCTACCCCCGCCGAGAACGTACAGCCTACCAACAAAGTATTACCTGTCGAGATAACATTTCCGCCACGGATTCCTGGCACTTTGCGTCTGGCTACCTGGAATGTTTGTGGTTTAGCCGCAAGTCAGAGAAAGGTGTGTTAGGCCAGACGTCTAATTTAGTTTAATTTCAACTTTGTCAGGGTTTCAAATACTACTTGGAGGCTGAAGATCCGGATATTTTGGTGCTTACTGAGACGAAGGTAGTCTCCTTATTTTGCTTCCTTGATTGGGGGTAACAACTATTGCCCAGGTCAATAATGAACCCGTTGATCCTTCGATAAACGAACGATTTCCCCATGCGTATTGGTCAATCTCAGATAAAAAGGGCTATTGTACGCTGCATATGCCGTGTTACCATGCAGGTGTGCCGTGTTGACACATTTTTATAGCTGGTATAGCTATTCTGTCTAAACACAAGCCCTTGAACATCACAAAAACACTTCCTGGACACCCAGATTCATCATTGGTAAAAGGAAGGATTATCACCCTAGAGTTTGAGACTTGTTATCTCATCGGTACATACGTAGTGAATGCTGGAGTCGGCCTAAAGGTGATGCGCCTCTACATTTCGCTGTCAATATCCATTAACTTCATTCAGACACTTGACCAGAAGAAGGAATGGAACGTACATTTCGAGACATACATCCGAGACCTAGATAAAAAGAAGCCAGTGATTTGGACAGGGGATCTCAACGTGGCTCCAACGGAAATGGGTATCGCTGGCATTGTTCATATGGAAGATGTTGCTTACCTCCCACACCTCAGATCTATCCAACGCAAAGAGAAACTGGAACAAAACTCCCGGATATACTGAAGCAGAAACGTCCTCCTTCAGTAATATTCTTAATCCACCCTCAGCCTCGGATACTTCCAAGTTTGTCGACGTGTGGCGCCGGCTTCACCCTAAGGACAGACACTATACTTATTTCTCATATCGGTTCAACTGTCGCGAGCAAGGGCTCGGCTGGCGGCTGGACATGTGTGAGTGGCGTTACCTCACAGATATGTACCATTCTCAATGCGCTACTGGCAGTCGTGTTGAGTGAACGGATATTTGAAAAAGCAAAGAAGGTAAGATCTTCATCCAATGATGCTTCACTAAGTGTGCTCATGCTAAGAATACGAACCAAGTGTGAGATCAGAAGTGAAATATACGGGGCTTCAGATCATTGTCCAGTTGTTATCGAGATTGAAGTTGTCTTGTAAACTAACGTCGAAATGCGCTCTACCAATTGACTTCAAAAAAGCGAATTTATATGCACTGATTATCTATAGGTTTAATAAGATACACTCATATATATGGGGGCATAGCTCAGTTGGGAGAGCAGCAGACTGAAGCTTCAATCGAAGTATTCTGAAGGTCCCGCGTTCGATCCGCGGTGCCCCCAATGTTTTGTAGGATATCCTTTTTTTTTTTTTTGCTTGTCAGGGGAAAAAAGCAATATTAATTCCGTCAGAAGAGTTCCTTAGGCCGGACGAAGCCAAGGTTTACTTCCTCGAGTTCATCACTTTCAAGTTAAGCTTGCTGTCACTTCATGTACTACTCACATCGACCTCAACCCGAAACGGTGTAAATACATCGGCTTGCTATCAATACTCTCCGAAGCGTACGTGACCAGTTTGTTCTGCATGTGCCCTGGCAGCCTTTTCCCCCTTTAAACCTTGTCCACACTCCTGAGCACATTGAGCACAGAGATATTAAATCTAGCGTAAGATGGGGTGGGTAGCAACGGTACACACCTCGCATTTTAGATCAAACGTTGTGGTATTCGTGTATGCCTTTTTTCCCCGTAAAATGTCTGCCAATTTCTTAGCAGCGAGAAGTATCGGGTCTTCAACTGACGACGACTGCTACATAGTACGAAACGATGATCAGATTCGAAAGGGGTTTAGGACTTAAGAACGCCTACCGCTGGAAACACCGTCTGGTGCCACTCACTCGGTGCATCTAGCATTGGTGCTAATGTCGCTGCATCATAATGAATGCCCGAATATATTACTACGCAGCGCATGCCCCCTGTGTTCTGAGGAGAGAAATGATCTATCCGGCCGGTCTCTACATCGATGCTCGCAATCTCAGTGCGGAAGTGCGAGGCAAGGATACCGAGTTCTATCGCGCCACCCCATATCAAGGGATTCAAGATTTTCGTGGTGTACTCAGATGGAGGCATCCTGAGAGGCTGATTATGCCTGTCAAAATCGGGTCGAAAAAAAATAGTGCTCACCCTAAGATTGCTTCAGTATACGTTTCTGGGTCATTGCGAATGCCTTCGGCGACAACTGTCGTACGAAATTTAGGGCATGACGGGTGGGGAGTATCGAGAACGAACTTTTACGCATCGCAGGCGCTTTGGAAATATCTTGCTCGAAGATCAACGCGACGGCCGAAAAGAGACACGAATTATCGTCTGGGACCACCTAAGCGATTCAAGTAGGTATAGTGGTCGATGACTGCAATGCGCGTCAACTGACTCTATGGATCAGCATTCCCCCGTCTGTATCTACGTAGTCCGGACCAGAGTTAGCTGATGATGGGGGCTCGGAGGCGGGTATGGAGGACGTATACGCAGGGGAAAGCTGGGCGGGAGGATGGTCATTGGATCTTCTAGATGGAGATGGTGGAGTGGGTGCATCCGAAGGAAGCTCGCTGACTATTATCTGTTCTCCTGGCTTGAGACCAAGGCTAGCCAGCGGAAGCTCGGAGATTACTGTGAGAACATGGGGAGGGTAGCCAGCTTTCACTACAGCTCAGAACGGTATAAGGAGGCGTGAACAGTCGCTGGATGGGAAAGTTACACACGACTTTGGCGAGAAGGATGGATGTCCGAAGCGGCGTATATTTCCTGCTGAAGATCTTGGACAGTGAAGTCGTCGCGATCAAAGGAAACTTGAACGGTGGTAACGCCCTTTGGGTGTCGGAGGCGGATTGGAGCCATGATAAAGATCGAAAAGAAAAACGTAGTAAGCCCCGTTGGTAAGAAATATAGTATCTAATCTAACCACTATCTAATCTAGACTTCAACAACTTCCTTGTGGCCTTTTCAGCGATCGCCTCGTATTGCCCCATTCCTCCGTCGAGCACCTTCAACTGACCCTTGACCAGCCGGTACACCACACCGGGCTTAGCCTGCCACCTATTCTTCTCTCCATCACCATCTTTCTCTTCGTCACTCTCACCTTCCATATCATGAGGTGAATGGCCTTCGACTACACACCGCATGAAAAACCTAGTGGACCATAAGTGACGGCTTGGGAACAAAAGATAACGAGTACCTATCATGGGTGATGAGCATCAAGGCGCCTCGATACTGCTTTAGCGCCTCCACCAGAGCTAGAACCGTGTCTGAGTCGAGATGCGTTGTCACTTCATCCAACACCAATAGGTGTGGTGGCGAATAGACGAGCTTGGAAAGCGCTAGTCGAACCTATTTCATCGAACGTCAACATACCACTGTTCAACTCTCACACTCCCAAATGCACACAGCATACCTTCTGCCCTCCTGATAATGCACTGATCGGTACGTCGCTCGCAACCTTCCCATGCAATCCCAGATCCCCCAGCAAACATCTAACTTCCTGTTCTGACATCGTTCCCGCCGTGGTTTCGAGCATCTCTTGCAACGCGGTGAGCTCTCTGTCGATTGCACCCTTTTGCTCCAAGGCCTCGACCGCATGCTGTGAGAAACACTGAACTCTGACACGCGCATGTCGTGTGACAGTTCCAGTCGTTGGTCGCAAACCAGTATTTCCTCCATCAGTCCCCACGACCAAACCTACCAGTGTCGACTTCCCGCTCCCATTGAGACCTGCAATCCCAACCCTCTCCCCTGGGTGGATGACCAGATCTACATCTTTGAGTGTTGGGAGCTTACCAGCCGGATAGCGAAAAGTCACTTTTTCCAGGGAAACTAACGCTCCAGGGAACCTAAGGTCTGGAGGCTCAAATGGGAAGGCAATTTTAACCAATGGGTCGGTGCTAGGTATGTCGATTGCGTCACGTCTAGCGATATGAAAGCCCGCTAAATCCCTGTTGAGCTTGAAACGTCCACCTTTTAACCCAACCTCAAGCCCAGAACGTTCTTCGATCTTTTTACGACGAGAAGCAACTTGTTTGAGTTTCTTGTCGTCTCCAGTTCGTTTGGCAGCAGTGAGGGCGTGGGCAATTGAAGATTCCATGTGCTTAGTCCTCTTGTCTTGCGCGGCTTGCATGCGGGTGAGGTACTTGAACTTGGAATGCCGTTCGCGTTCATAGTCAGAGAGGTTGCCGTTGAAGTGCTCCAATCCTTGTTCACGGAGTAGTAGAAGCTCGTCAGCAACGGTGTCGGCGAAATCGCGATCATGTGTACTAAAAATCATTTAGTGATAAAGAGATCAGAGTGATCGAAAGTTTCGTACATGACGACTACGGTTGTATCAGTAAGAGATTGGACAAATCCTTGTAGCCAAATTATGGCGGGTAAATCCAAAAAGTTGGTGCACTCATCGAGGAGGAGAATGTCAACCTTTTGAAAAAGTGCGCATGCCAGAGAGCATCGCGTACGCCAGCCACCTGACAGCGTAGTGAATGGTTGTGCAATGGCTTCTACTGTGAGACCCAGGCCTAAAAGCACGGTTCGAGCCCGTGCTTCCGCCCCTGCAGAGTCCATAGCTTCAAGTATGGACTGAATATCAGCAAGTGCATCCACTGCTGCGCGCGTCTCAGTCTGTATAGTGATAGGATCGATCTCACTGGCTGGCTGATGAAGCAGCTGTTCCGAAGCCGCAACCTGGTCCTCGGCAGCGGTGAGCTCCTTTCGAGCCTGTGCACCCCGTGCGCCACTTCGCCTGGCAGCTATTTTGGCCATTTCGCCATGTTTCTTCAGTAGGCGCTCATGTCTGAGTTTACGCATTGCTCGCACGACCGCTACGGAGTCTTTGACGTTGTCCAAGGCTTCAGAAAGACCTGCATCCGAAAGAGCTTAGGAACCGAGGCCAGAGAGATGTTTAAAGACCTACTCTTGGCTTCAAAAAGTGCCCTCTCTCTCGTTGCATCGCTTCGCATCACATGGCTGAGCACGGTGCCGTCCTCGACACCCAAGTCGTTGTCAAGTGACGAATTACTGTTTACGAAGTCTGTCTGGCCAAGAAGCAGGATACGCAAATTCCATGGGACTCCGGGAATATGACCTTCAGCAATTGCGCGGAGGAGGGTCGATTTCCCTGTTCCATTGCGACCGACGAGGACATAGTGCCTATTCTCGAGGAGGGTGAGATTTGCATGAGTGAGCAAGTCGCGTCCGCCGATAGTGAGGTTCAAGTCTTTGATGTCAATCTGAGAGATGTGAGCGGTGAAGCAGGTGTATGTTTGTCGGTCGATTCACCTCTTTGGAAGTCGGGGTATCGGATGCGTCAACATGGAAACGACTTTGCTGTGCCGATACAACGATGCCTTCCGGTTGCTTCTTCTTAGTGTCCTTTGGCGCCATGGTAGGAACCCAGGCAAGTAGTGTTTTCTAGCAGGCATAGCCATGACTCATCTGGACGATCTTAAGGAGCTACGGACCCGCAACACTCAATCGAGAAGTCACATGGGGACAATAGAATCATAAGTAGTCGATACTTCAGAAAGTACTGATGTTGTACAGGTGCAAGGAAATCATACTCGCTCAAACGTCGCTGCTGTCACCTCCCATGCCCATCGCATTCTTCGCCTTGTCGAGCAACGAATCCTGAGCAGCCGTTCAGTAGGTATACAGTACCCAACAGCATGGACGTACACTATTCTGGTTGGAGTTGCCGCTAACGGCATCCCCTGCTTTCTGGGTAGTCGACTTCTCGCTCTGTCATCGGCGCGATTAGCAACCATGCGGGGTGATTACGGAAGCTGTACGCTCACATTGGGCTGCAACGTCGACGCGGCCGAGTCGATCTTGCCCTTGACGAAGTCACCAGCTTGCTCGGTGGTGGACTTTTGGGAGTCGGGCTTGAAGACGGTCGACATCAGCCTAAAAGTGCATCTGGCGTGTGCAACGAACCTTCAAGGCAGACCCTGCTTTGTCAGTGAAGGATTGGCGGGTGGAGTCGGACATGATGATGGAGTGATGTTAGAAGGTTAGAGACGATTGTACTGTTACTCGGGTTGTGGGGCAATCATCAGTCCAAGCAGGCAGACTTTATAGACTGTGGAATGGGCTGAACATCCGAAATAGTTGTTGGGCAAATGGGATGAGTGCGAAGATACTCTTGACCACTCGATCGTGGTTCTGTGCGGATGCCTTGGAGAGTTTGAAATCCAAGCCCCAGTTTAGCGAATAATACACTTGATCCCAGCAAGCGAAACCACGGGTTTTGACGAAAACGATGGCCGACGTCCTCAAGACTGTTCGACCGGTCCGATGATACTTACTGCCATGCTGTCCTTCTTGAACGAAAGTCGCTCTCCAGCGTATTGAAGTCCCTGATTGGCGAAAGACTAGCGATATGGGGCGACATGTTGCACCGAACGTACAATCTTTTCAGCAGCCGCGTGTTGCGAATGGTTGCTTCGCAATGAGTGTTGCATAATGAAAATCGAAGGCACTTCCCAAAACGATGCATGAAGTCTGACCCGACTCTAAATCCATCCAAGTTAAGGAATCTACCAAAAATTAGTGCACTAATACGGCTCGAGTCCCACATGACCGCCAGATATCAAGATGCGGAAATGCCGACCTGTGCCTTGGCCGCTTCGATCTTCGGAATTTCGCTCGGTACCTGTACTTCTGGTTTCTCCAGCCTCGCCTTGGTCGCCACGCTTTCTCGCTCCTTATCCTCAGACTTTTCTCTTTCGGCTTCCTCGATCAATCCTCTCAACTCTTCTTCCAGATCCCCTTCATCTACGACATCCTCGACACCGATGGCAATGTCCGCTCCAATCTTCACGGCATGATCAACCTCCCGAGCGTCTGCATTGGCGTCTGCGAGCGCATCCATTGTTGCCTCAATGGATTCTCGTTGTAATGACGGATGTGCCAGGATCGATCGGAGTGTCACTGTAGAAGATTCGTATGATTTCATGATCTGGGACCATAACGTTGAGACACGGATCAAGTGGAACTGGATATACGTACCTCAACGTCACCAGCCGCCGCCTCGACGCGGATAAAAGTAGATTCTAAGGTATGTAAAGATCCTAGCCGCTTCGTGAGCAGTTCATCTAGTTGTTTTCGTGATCGAAGATGGCTCAGTGCTACTGCCTTATGTTGTTGGCGAAGAGCTGCGCTCGCTTTCTGCGTGCACCTGAATAAGGAGTTCATCTTCGTTTGAAATGAAGTACAAAGATTGGGACTGAACTCGTCGATCTTATGTTGTAACCCATCCACTTGCGCATATAAATTCTCTACCGCGCTCTTGAGCTCCAGGATACCTCTATCGATCGGATTTATCTCGTGCGAGGTAGATATTTCGTCTACAATGAATTTGACCACCTGTTCCGTATACTGGTAAGTAGCTTACACAGAACGGATAGTCGAACACACCTCCCCGTCAAAGACGATCACTTTCCGATCCCGTTCGAGGAACCTCAGCAAAACTTTTGCATCTCCTTCCGTCATCGGTGTTTCCGTAGATAGAACAGTCCCAAACGCGTTTCGGAAGCCTTCAAAGGTAAATAACCTATCACCAGCTCCACCAGCCTTCCCTCGCTGCATGCGCAGGACTTCATCAGCCGCTGTTTCTAGTAGCGAAACGACCACATAATCACCCCACCACCTGGTGGCCTTATGACTGGCCGAGCTTGAACTCCCGAGTAAACCTTCATCACCCACAATACCAAGCTGTTCTAGTGACCACCAGAGCGGCTTTCCAATGACAAAGGTGGCTATGCGGCTGGGAAGCCAGCCTGGGTCGTATATCGAATGCTTCGCGTTCAGAAATTCTGAGAGAGGAATGAAAGAACCACTATCCCGGAGCTCTGTCTAGCTAGGGCAAGAAGAATTCAGTCAGCTTCTTGCTCAGCATACGCTCCACACGGAGCTGGGAGCCACTAATGCAAAACGCACGACGACGGCACCGAGCGCAAGTGGCTTTCCCACACGTTCCAGTCTGACTTCTTCAATCAAGTTTCTTCCAGCGTTGAGGACAAGTCTGCTTTTGGACTGTTGAAGACCAGAACTGACGAGTAGCTGAAGGGTTTTATGCCACCACTCGATGTTGGCGTGGTATGACGTGGGATTTGAATGTTTCTGGCGCGAAATGTCAGAATAAAGGGCTTGAAGGCGAGAGGGCGAAGCGATTGCATATGGGGGAAGTGCGAGTACAGACTGAGAGAACTTGGGTGATTGGGATGTTGCCATACCCAAAACAAAAGGACAGGCCGCGTACTAGTGTAAGGGTCACATGACTTTAGTCCTCAACCTACCATTCTCTTGGTAAGTAATTGAAGATTGGCACTCGAGGAAAACCGATAGGTTGTTGTAGTAAAGAAGGAACCCCGAAAACCAATGCATATAGCATCCCTTTTCCTCAAAAAAGCAGAGTTACACTTATAGCACGACGCAACATGATAAAGATTCATCGTGTCTCAGACTCTTCAGAACAGCGCGCACTGCCGCCCTCTGTGATTTTGGGGAAGGAAAAGCCATGGAAAATCCTTCACAGTTTGTGCCGATTTTCTCAAAGTCATTTTCCCTGCCACAGAATTGTACATTTTGGCTTCATTTTCCTACTGAGAAAACGTTAACAGCATTCCAAGGATTTTCCATTAGTTCTCCTTGTCCCGAAATAGTGCCAGCGTCACTTCCATCGTCCTTTTGCAGTAGGAATCCTGACGAACACGCAAAGGCCAACTCGGACAAGAACCGATGTGCGCGTGAGCACCCACTTCTGATGTTCTCCTGAATGAGTTTATCTATCACTGCCAGATGACAGCTCGTTGCATTTCGAAATTCTCAAGAACCATATGGTCTCTGGACACGTGTTACGTCGCCCCTATCTCGTCAGCACGTGTGTTCTACAGACGGGGAGGTCGATTTCCAAGTCTACACGGCCAGAAGTACCAGATTGGGGTGCGGTTGACAACTGACACCACGATGGAATAAGCATCTGATCAAATCTCTGCAGTCCCAATGTAGCCGCGTGGTGGTGATAGTGGCGGACCATACCGAAGGCTATCTACCGAATGGTTGGTCCCGAAAGTCGTATACATCGCAGAAGTGACCACGGAATCAACCTCTGTCCCTGGAGCCTATATTGTGTTATAAGTGGCAAGGCAGGTGAAAATACTCCCAACCTCACATGAACGTATGGCGTTCGAGCAACAGATGTGGGAGTCGCAATTGTAGCAGTGTGATCATTGATGTATCCTTCGGCAGGTGGAAAAGATGTGGGGTCTTCATCTTCGTCAAGATTCAAGGCGCTGCGGTCGATCACGCGCTTCTTCCATCCGCGACGGCGTCGTAGTAAGAGCCAGATACTAACTGCCGCTGCAACTAGGAAAACAACTCCCCCAACGACTCCCCCGGCTATAGCACCGGCATTGGAAGGACTCGACGTAGAGAGCGCCTGATTGCTCGGCGCATTTTGGTCAACAGAATCACTTGAAGTACCACTAGGTTGTGCAGCGGTAGTAGTAGACGTAACAACGCTGTTTGTAGCATCTGCAATTCATCCAATATGAATCAGATAGCACATTCGAGAATTTGAAGGGCTGCTTCTAACTCGTTTGTGCTGCCAGGGGATCAAAGAAATCGCTCTGATAGATTCCAGAAATGACCAGAGAACGCGCAGTTTAGGAACGTGGGGTGCTTACTACGGTGACATTGAGATAGGCCCAGGAAGGCACATTGAATGCTAAGGGTATGGGTTTAGAGAATCTGCCTTGACAAGTAAGCATCCAGGATTTTCCAAGCTATTCAGACGTACGTCGAGATTTCCACATACGGACAGTTCAGACTCCAATTTGCCCAACTTGTAAAGTCACGATTTTGGCACCCAGCGCATGCGCTGAGAAGCGAATATGTGACCGTGCTACATCTGCAAGGAGTCGCATCCGCGAACGTTGGGCCGAGATAGTGGGTCCCAACCGGGATGGCATTGACGTCGACAGCTGCAATTGAGGCAATATAATGAGACACTGCTGGGTAAACGCCGTAAACGCAGAGCACAAACACCCAGAACAGAGACTTATGAGCTGGGCAGACACCAGACAAGGAGTCTGCTGCAGAGAGTTGAATGCCTGAATGCGAGGTCAAAATGCGTAAACTGGTATTGTTCGAAGGCATACGGACCCACTGATACTCAAATATACACTGCATGACGTTTGAAGACTGGGCAACAGTGCCAGTGGAAAGCACGAGGGCTACGGAAATCATACTCCATAACATGGTTGTAGGTTGCGAAAGTTCCTCGAGCTGAATTACAAGCGGCTGAACGAGTTAGTACCAAGGCATGAGGTCAGGTGTTCCTGCCAGGCTGTCCCTTAATGACATACAGTGCGAAGCACCGCCTTGCATTCACAGCGGATGGCGTGTGCAGGGTCCACACATAGCGATCAGATAGGAAGTGTTCTGACAAAGGTTTAGTCCTCTAACGAGTTTCAACTTGATTGGGGCGGCTCGTCCAAACGGAGGAATTGCTTCAAAGTGCAGTCTTCACTGATACATATCGCTGGTTAACAGCGATTTGCACGGAGTACCATAGGCAGAAAATATGCATAAGCGTAAGAATGTGCTTGCGAACTTGAAGAAAAACACCCACATGTAATTGCCGGCGTGCCGCGAGGCACATGAGTGATTGAAGCCACAATCTGCTAGCCACCTCAAGCGCTCAAATAACAATTAGCCACATTCAGATTTGGAAGAGATGTTGGGCAAAGTCAGGAACTGCTTTCATCTATTCATGGATCATCAAGGCGAGCATTGTTCATTTGAATTCGCTAAGTGGTCCAGATACAAACATTAGATGAACGAGTAAGAAAAATCCAAAGGCGATCGACAGTTTACAGCCAGTAACTGTCTTCAATTTCCGGCCATGGGAATTAGTTGTCCAATCTAAATCTGCGTGATTCAAAGCTCCGGCGCCCCAGTATAATGGGGCCCTTGATTGACGCTGGGGTATAATGTTCCTGGATGCTGCTGGTAGGTGGTTTGCGAAGGTGTTTGATAGTCTTGCGTAGTATATGTGGTAGAAGCCACTGGCGAAGAAGGGAATGTACTCGGATCAGAGGGGTCCTGTAAAAATAAGGTTTGAGACAGTCGGGGAAGTCAACGAGGATCTTACATAAAGTTTGGGTGACGGCGCTGCTCCGAAAGGTGTAGTCTGGTTGAAGCTTATGGCGGTCGGAGAGACTGCCGACTCTGTCATGGGTGCTGGCATATAATCCACCACAGCTGATGATGTTGGTCGAGCGCGCCGGCGACGTGTCCACCAAAAGACAAGGGCTGCGACCAAGGCAAGCCCAACGATAGCTCCAACTACGCCACCTGCGATCGCCCCTGCATTAGATTTCTTGGTGCCTGAGCTTGAGCCCGATATCGTTGGCACCGAAGTAGATGTTGAACTTCGAGACGAACTTGTAGTTGCACTGGTGGACGAAGGAATAAAGGTCGATTCAGCGGCACCTGTTATCAGTATTAAAATTGAATCAAGGGGACAATGGAGTCATGTACCGGCGATTGCTAGCGCGGCTGCTGGGAGGAATTGATCGCTGGGCTATTCTGACTTAGAAGACGCAGACCAGGTTGCAGCCCAAGCTTACCACTACATCGAGGTATGCCCAAGAAGGAATTTTTGTAGTATTGGGTATATTGTAGGGGAAACTGACAAAGGAAGAATATACATATTGGTCAACATCAAGCCCATATGTGGCAGCGACGCACATTCCGGGATAAACCGTAGAACAATTCCCGTTGTAAGCCGACCATCTGATGATAATCATTGGAGAAGTGTATCCAGTATGTCGGGAAGTGAACGTACTTCAGATAATCGTCAGATTGACACAGTGCACATGCGCTAATCAAGGAATAAAAAACGGAGCTGCATCTGCAACCATTGGCGGATGATTCAGTTGGTCCCAGATAAACGAGGCCGGTCTCCAAGGTAGGCACATTGAAGACTTCAGGCATCGTATCAGATCAGCGTCAACTTAACATCGCGTTTGCTCACCGCCTCCATTACAAACCCCTCCCAACCAAGCCGTCATTTCACAAGGACTCTGGCTGAGCGAATTGTAAGTCTGGGAACGATCTCCATGAGAATCGAGGAACTATGCACGACAACAACTGACTCACCCATAAGTACGAGGAATTTGTGCAAGACGCTATTGGTTCGGTTGATTGGGCCACTGTGTATGCAGCAACGGCCACAACGAATCCGAGTGAACGTATTCCAACCATCGACATAGGAAAGGGTAGGTCACAAGCGGAGGAGCGCACATAGCGTGGGCCTTTGTATCTCTTTTGTACCTAAAGTGCACGCTGCCCCTGAATTAGCCACTAGAAGACACGCTCAAGCCTCGCATCAATGATCACGGCGCACACAGCCCCCATGTACCTGTAACAAGAAGCGGTGTCCCGTTCACTTGTACACCCAGGTACACCGCAATTTGCATGTACACCTGCCTTTGTACACTTTGTTTGTGCTGCAAGCAAAAGAATTGACAGTTCCCTAAGTATGGTCCCAAACGTGAAGTGTTCGAGGATCTGGGATCAGTGTATCAGGGACGTCTGGGTTTCGTTGTGATCCGAACTGTCACTGTGTGTCATTGGCAGCCTACAGGTGGACTTAGTAGGGGATCATTTCACCTGCAGTTCTACACTGCAAGTCACAGATTTGTTGTCCTTTCCCTCAGTGATTGTGTAGGATAATCTGATCCGTTCGGCCAAACCGGATAGAGATGCGATGCCTCGGTCAGAAGGAGAAACGAAAGGGGACGTGATGAAGATGAGAACTCTAAAGCCATCGCGATCGAGCCCCGTAAGAACTTGAAAGACAACGTAACTTGGCATTTGGAGGTGCCAACAAATACCGAAATTCAGCTCGAAATCAGGCCCAATTTCAACCCAAATCATCTACTGCCCTATTCTTCAACTTGAATACGCACTACCTTGATCAACAAAAGTAAATTCAGTACAATCGTCGAAGACCCCGCATCTTTATACAGCCAGTTTGCTAATGCTGGCCCAGCCCATGCCATTCCGCTCATCCACCGACTGCCCGTCGGAGGGTGTTAGAGGGACTCCTGAGTTTGCCATGTGGTGTCGGGAAGTGAAGTACCAAAATCCAACCGCCATGAAGAGCACTAATCCAAATGTACCGCCAATAATACTACCCACGATAATATTCACCTGATATTCGCTTTCAACAAAGACGTTATCGCTGTCGCTGGTTGTAACTGAATCAGCAGTTGGTGTTGAAGTAGTTGCTGGCGCGGGAGAAGAACTGCTACTGGATGTGGGCGTTGGTATCGCGGTAGACTCGGTTGTGTCTTCGTTTAGCAGGCGATTCAGTAGAGTATGCTTGGGATATATCTTAACGGCTCACTTATGTTCCCTTTTGCGGCCGTTTCATTGAAGGTGTCATGCGCCTGTAACTACAAGATCAAACCGGGAGGGAAAAGGCGTTCAGAAGACCTTTGCCTTCACGTCAAGATAGGCCCATCCTGGAACTGATGTATTGGACGGTATCATTTCAGGATACCTAAGTATATTGCCATTACTCTCGTCACGAGCGGTCGCATGTATCCATTCACTTACGAGTTGATGAAAACAGTGGCACAGTTTCCCGACCAAACGCTCCAGCTGCTGAGGTTGTCAGTGATCGTCGGCAATGGGCTCGACCGGGATCCTTACGTTTCGTAAGTACGACTTTGACATGCCGCACAAGCGCTCATTAAAGAGTACACAACGGTGT
>QFEU01006845.1:0-17185 GCA_003316345.1 Tricholoma terreum | reverse complement strand
CCTACAATTATCTAGCATTATCAAGTGATGTATCAGAAAGGCAGTAATGATACCAAAGATTTTGATTATATGGCTATTTATATTTATATCAAACTACAGTTGGTTTCCTGATGCCGACTGTTGAACGACTCGGGGGCAATGCGTTGGGTCACTCTCTCACGGTTTCTCCGAGTGGCTGTGTGTCCCGACTCTGAATCGGGCGTCAGGCAGCCACGGACTGTGACATGAGCCCAAACTTTTACTGTAATAACTATCGTCGTACACACCATCGGCTGAAATGGTAGAAAACGATTCTGATCAAAGTTGGATCACTGTCGACCACAGCAAGAAGCCATCCAGTCACAATCGGGATCTCCCTCGTTCCTTTCAAGGACGTGCATCACGGCGAGGACAAGGGACACGGACGCCCCGTGCGTCTGAACCCGGTGGCCCAACTCTGGGAGTCGGAGACGTCCTGGGTGCCGGCGACTCATATCTGGTCTTGGATCTGTTACCAGAGGACCTGGCCGAGATTGCGTTTGAGAAGTTGAAGGCTGAGGTTAAGTGGGACACGATGTATCATCGAGGTGTGTACCTTGCCCTGCGATGCGGATCGTGATGAGATCACTGATCGTATTGTCTTTGGTGTAGGTGGCGAAGTGCCAAGACTTGTGGCTGTTGAGGGGCAGGTGGGTGAGGATGGAAGGTACAGTGCCTCGTTTTGACTGCGGGCATCTATGGATACATCTTCGTTTCTCTATAGTTTTCCTATATATCGCCATCCCGCGGATGAATCGCCGCCCTTGTCTGCATTCTCTCCTACAGTTTCTCTCATCCGCGAACACGTACAAAAGGTATGTTTCGATACGTTTTCGATCCGATGCAAGTTATTCTTACGCCCCTCAATAAGGTTTTGCAACACCCAGTGAACCATGTACTCATCCAGTACTACCGCTCAGGCAAAGACTACATATCCGAGCACTCCGATAAGACAATCGATGTTGTTCGTGGATCTAATATAGTCAATGTCAGTCTTGGGGCACAACGCGTCATGACCCTTCGCTCGAAGCGCGACAAACATCTGCAGGATGAACAAGAAATCCCAACGCCACAGCCATCACCAAGTGCAGAGGCTCCACCTCGAAAATCACAGAGGATCCCCCTTCCGCACGGCTCGATGTTTGTTATGGGCCCAGAGACAAACACGAAGTGGCTCCATGGGATCAATCACGATAACCGCCCGCTGCACATAAAGTCAGATCCTGAGCGGTATCACGACGGTGAACGTATCAGCTTGACGTTCCGCCACATCGGTACGTTTTTGAGTGCTGACGAGTCGAAAATATATGGGCAGGGTGCAAGGGGTAAGACGAAGGAAACTGCGGGGGCGGTTGTTCATGGAACAAGGGAGACCGACAGGTTGATTGAAGCGTTTGGAGAGGAGAATCACAGGAGCGATTTCGATTGGGATAGGAATTATGGACAAGGATTTGATGTCTTACATCTGAACAAAAACGGAGACTAAGTCATGGAATATACTGTTGTATCTGTTTGTACCATATCAATTAAATTGTATAGCGTTAGGTTACACAGACATGGGAGAATATTTGCCCATAGCAACCACCGAGTTGAGCTATCTTGTGCAGTATAGCTTGCCTTTTTGTCCAGTAACTTCCACGACAGACTACTGTGTCGCATCCCGCAAGCCGGTTAACGTTGCGTCAGTCCAACACTCCTTGGGGCTCTTGCTTTTTTGACTGAGCGCTGAGCGATCAATCTTTTATGTAAGTGTGCGTGTGTTATATTTAGGGAACCGAAAAGGAAAGTTGAAGTTCAGGGACAAGTGACTTTGTCTGTCTCCTCCCACCGCCATCATTTTTTGCCTTCTGCTCACCCAGTATAGGCAAACACGAGGCAGGCCTTCGTCATCGGACACGAGGCGCATTTCATTCAAACCTGTGTGCTTTCTCGTCGACGAGATCCGTACCCAGCGTGCTCGTTCCTCGCGCGCTCATACAGAAAAAAAAATAGACAAAATTTAACGCGATACATACGACTTCTCTCTCTGTCGAATGTTCTTTTCTTCACGAATGTCACGACAGTCTACACGACAGTCCACACCCGATCAGCCATCCTCGGTTCCCGGCAGTTCGCCTATTGACGGGCGAGATGTGTCTGAACGACCCTCCTCGTCCTCTCCCAACCGAATGGACTCTGATGGCTATCCATCTTGGCTTCCGAAGAGACCACCACATCCGGCACCGGCGTCTACCTTTCATTCATCAGTAGGCGCCCTTGAAGTCGGCCCAGAAGCCGGCCCAAGCGAACCAGCACCGTACATCGGTGGTCGCAAGCCCACACCGCGTTCTGTGCGGATTGTCAGTCTTCAGGAGTCCTATGCCGAGAAAACCAGAAGAGAGCCCACCGACCAGACCCGAGTGGGTAACACTCCCCGTGCATGGTCAAGAGCCACGGGAGTCTCGATGCCCCCTGCCATTTTCTCTTCAACCGATCCCAACGAGGCTCGGGTGTCACGACTAAGGTTCAATGCAAAAGGTCTACACCTCGAACTCTTGCGGAACCCATCTCTCAAATCTCGACTCTATTTCTATCTCTTTCCAATTCTCGTCTTTGCCCACATCCCAATTCAGACCTTTTTTGACTTCAATGCTGTATTCATAATGTTTCAGTGAGTGATCGGTTCCTTACAATGCCGAAACCATGTATTTAACCGCCTATCATCATCAGAATTATCAAATTTCCCAACCCCCAAGCGCCTGGTGTGCCCGGTTCCGGCAGGACCTGGGCGTTGGGCGCGGCTGCTTATGTTGCTTGCTGGCTTGTGTGGATAATTATAGTTTTTGCTGTATACGAACTGGTTTTCTCCTTCGCTCGGCGATGGCGAGTCAGTAAGTGTCTAGATTGCTTCTTCTCCCCCGAATTATTCGATTCTAACATACGGCCCTAGAACGGCCACTCATGTTGCCAATCTATCTTTCCTCGGCCTCTTTCAACCTTGTCTCTCTGACCTCGTACTCAAACTTTTGCTTCCTCCAACACCTCCGATTCTCCGCCTTCTTTGGAGAGAACGGTAGCTTGCGTGATGGACTTGCCGAGACCTTCTGGTACTACTCGCAAAATTTGCCAACAGTCGCTTTGCTTGTCCCACGTGCGGGGCTTTCGCTGGCGCTGCTCCTTACGTTTACTACCCCTCAAGTGGCAGTTGTTGCCCTTGCAGAAGCTAGCCGGGATGCAACATACTTCCGTCAGGGTGATGGAACACTTACGAATTATGCCCGGGGCGTGCTTATTG
The DNA here is from genome assembly GCA_003316345.1 of Tricholoma terreum. Taxonomy (NCBI): domain Eukaryota; kingdom Fungi; phylum Basidiomycota; class Agaricomycetes; order Agaricales; family Tricholomataceae; genus Tricholoma; species Tricholoma terreum. The sequence goes on along the minus strand of QFEU01006845.1, from coordinate 13,893 downwards.
CCAATGCTGCCTGGACAGCCTGGCGAATACTCGTATTGTGGACTAGCTGGTGAGATTTTACTCAACAGTTTACTCTCCATTGCTAACTTTTGTTCGCAGGATTGGTCTGTGGGTTATCAGCGGACAAGGCTGCGCTGGACTTTGTGGCCCACGATATCGCTGGGAAGAAGAAGAGGCAGAGAAAAGAAGATCCTACTATTCTGACGCTGACTCTGATGTGGATGCCATCCCCTGGAGCTGGCGCGAGGGTACGCAGTTGCGAGTTCAGGAGGCGTACGAATTCTGTCTGACTATCCGACCATCTTTGCGATGGGGTGATGGAAAGAAAGAAGGCTCTGAAGGAGTAAATATGTTGGGAGCCGGTGCTCCTGACACAGGAGAACCCTTTGTGGAACAAGTGCTTGCTGCGGTGGGCTTCCCGTCTATGCCACCTCCTGCTCGACGTGGCGTGCTCTCAGAAGATCTATTCGAGAGCCCACAGGATGATTTCCCTGTGTCGGCGCGGGAGCTGTCCGATATCATTCCAAAGGTGGCAAAACGCTCGTCGAAGGATAAACAGGTTGCTGGGCCTTCTGCCCCGCGTATGTCGTTGCCGTATCCTTTCGCCACTCGCGGAGCGCAGGTGTCTTCTGCGGATAAGGTGCCATTCCCACCTTCTCCTGTGCAGAGTGGAAGCAAGAAGAGCAGGAAGAGCAAGAAGACGACAAGTAGTGGGGTGACTAGCGGAACTACGAGCGGGGCAACCAGTGCCAGCGGGACAACCAGCGGGAGTACGGATGAGGACGAGGAGGAGGATGACGATGACGATGACGAAGACGAAGACGAAGACGACGATGAGGAAGACGACGATGAAGAGCATGTGGAAGGAGACAACGAGTTGAGTGAAGAGCCTTCGACAGGACGAGCATCCGGCTCCATGTCAAGTCTTGGGCATCCCGTCACCTCTCGTTATCCTTTCCAATTCCGCCTTCCTCCTCGCGGGACCAGTATGTCGTCGAGTGGTGCACCATCGCACTTGTCTCCGACAACCCATCGCTCAATGAACTCTCGAATCTCGCAGGGTACCCAATCCACAGGCAATCGCGAGTCGACGGATTCTCAATCGCCCAGGTCACATACTTCAGGCTCGGATGTTGCAAGCATCAGCCCCAGTGGCTTCCCCATGCCTCCTAGGCATTTGCAAGGAAGAGGACGGCCTCGATCGGGCAGTGTCCCTGTTTTCAACCCCGTCATCAGTTCCCCAATAGCCTTCCCGACTGCCGGCCGTCCACGAGCACAGACAAGCGTGGAAGCAGAAATCGGGAACTTCCCCGAATCGTTGAGTGGTGGTCAAGAACTAGGCCACGAGTCGGGGGATGAGCACGAGTCTGAGTCTTCGCACGAGGCCGCTGAGAGGGAAGACATTGTAGGTCTCCTATCGCCATCGAGGACGTCCAGCCCCCGGACATCTCTGTTACATCGTAGTTCGCATCATAGGCTCCGTGGCTCACGTTCTCGCTCGAGCTCCAACTCTCGGACAAACTCACAATCAGGTTCCTCTTCGTCGCGTTCCCGTACCGACTCCCTCGCTGTTTCCGTGCGCTCGCGTGCGCAGTCGATGATGCAAAATATCGGAGCTGCGTCACATTCATCGTTAGAGCTTGTGCAGACTGCTATTCGCTCCCGTGCGAATTCATCCATGGCTAGACTGGAAGAAGATTCGCCGTATAGTTCAGATGCACGCACGCATTCGCGGTCAGGTAGTGCAAGTACAAACGAGAACTACACGTTTGGGCATCCGCTGAGGATACAACGACCTGCACTGGAGCAACGACTGGAGGAAGAGCCCTCAGAGTCGAGTCCACATTCCCCGAAAAAGCAACCCTCATCCCCGTCGCAATCGCAGCTCCATGAGTCCCGTTCTAGTCTTTCCGCGGGTGCATCTTCCTCGCACCTACCTTCGGAGACGACGTCCCAACCCTCGGAAGCCACTACCCGACTGCATACGCCAGTTCGCGAGTCCTCGTCTGAAACTGAATACCACTCACTGGGACATGCAGAAACGGGAGCAATCGACATTCCCGTACCAATTAGAGGACAGGAAGGGGTTCATGATGATCCTATCAGTTCGGTAGCGAGTTCCCCGCCTGACATCAGCACTGCTGCTGGGTCGTTCATAACGGCGCCTGCTACTGTCGTGGGAACTACAGAGTCGAGTGGTGAGAGGACGGTTTCAAGCTGGGGAGACATGGTCGACCGTGCGGATTCCTCATGGAGGCCTGCATGATGATGTGTGATGCTAAGACTGCTTGCAAGACCATGCGCCATCAATGGACTTTTTTTTCATTTAGGTTTCAACTTTTCACTCTTCACGATTTTTCATGACGACTGACTTCACGTGCTTGTTTTCCTTGCGACATCCTCGTCCATTTCCAGACCCACTTTCTGGTTTCACGACTTAATTATTGCACATTACTTACTCTATTGTCTCAGCATTCTATATCTTCATGCGATCCTCTACAGTTATTGCCTCCCTTGCATTTATCTCGGAATCTACATTTCACATTTCAAGCGACACTGTACTGCATCTAACTACTTATCTCACATTTTCTTCTCTTAGCGCACTCCGGAATAATTAGAGTTACTGATTTTTGCTTTCATGCCTTGGTCGTTGCTTGTGAGCGTTCGCTTGTGTGATTGTTCCCGTACTCCATAAGTACACGATTGGAGTCACGATTATCGATCTCTGAGAAGACCAAACCACAATGAACATCAAGCAAACACCTACGTCCACACTTGTACAGCCACGAGGACAGTGTTCTGATACGAGGCGATACATGACAAAGACTGCTTTCGCAAACAAAACAAAGGAAACAAAACATATGTACCTCACAGCCATGTAGTACTAGCATCCATTTCAGTTTCGGTGACCAGCGATATCCTCATCCCCTCCTCGACCAAGTGCTGAAGTCGGGCCAGTGAAACAGTGTCCGGAATAGCAGTGTTCGATAAGTAGAATACGACAGACTGAAGTTGAGCGATGCTGGACGGTTCATCAGGAGTCATCGAAGACTCCCATTTGTCCCACCTAGATTCCAGGAAGCTTGCTAGGACTGGGTAATTGTCGATATATAGACCTTTATATTCAAACATCTTGAGATTGGGGAGCAGGCTGTTTGAGAGGTATGTAGTTGGAGAATGAATAGGATTGAGCATCCGTAGCATTTCGTTTGTGATGGACACTTCCATCAATGACAATTCATGGAGCGAGGGTAAGGCTCGAAGGCATTTGGCAAAATCATTATCAGTGGTGTCAAAGTTAGAAAGTGTGAGGGTTCAGAGTGAACAGGATGAACGAGATATGAGCGAAACGAAATTCAGGTGTGGAAAAACAGATTTGAAGTCTGCTGAGCATGCAAAATCGCGGATAAGAGGAGTTGTGAGCACGTCGAAGACGTCAGGAATAGGGGCGACATTACTGGCTTGGAACCGGAGATGTGGCCATTCAAGTTGATCTGTCAGTACACCTGATATGCGACGTCCCTGATCCAGAAGACCTGCAAGAGAACAACGGCTGATATGTGGGCTATGCCTCAGCATCTCAAGACACTCATAAACTGAATCAGATTCCACTGAGAGCTCTGTCAATTGACTGTTTGGAATCATAAAGCGGGTAGGGCAATCACTCCGTATGACAACAGTCTGAAGCAGAGGAGCAACATGGAACATAGTTTGGTAGTGCATAACTCCTCTTTCATCATGGATGCAAACTGAGTGAAGATTTGGGAATTGACCTTTCACACCATCGAAGGCAGGATAGGCAGGATAGCAGGACGAAGGAAGGTGGAAGGAAATTTTATGCCATCGTTCAGAATACAGGCTGATGATGTCCATAATTGCAATGGCATCAGGATCATACTCCAAATCCTGAATAATTACCGAAATTGAAAGCAACCGACTACCCGAGCGAATGAGCCATTGATCGACCAACACAGGATCAATGGCCCTTCTCCTGAGGTCTATCTTCAATGTGGTCCAGAGCTTCGGCGTCGACCACGCAAGCTGTCTCCAAGCATTGCAGACCATGCCAAGCTGCAAAGGCGACGTAGCTGCCAGAAAAGGTGTCACGGTATGGATGTCATTAGTATGATCCAGGCAGTTGTTGAAGATTTCAGAAAATATTTCTGGAGGAAGTTGGAGGACGGGTCTGCGCGCATTGATATTCCGCTGAAGGCTGAGGGGTGAAAAAGTGTGATATTTTCAGAATGAAAACCTGAAGGGATAGGATCTCCCTTCGCTCCCTTGAAATGTCATAAGAACACATCAGGATTGGCGCTATAATGTAATACAGGACTCACCAAGAACCTGGGTAGAGCAGAGGAGACGACAAAGTGTTGAGAATACCCCTGCAATGCGGCAGTTACATGAAAATCACATGTTTTTTCGTTCTGAACATGCAACCCTCTCTGCAACAGGTGCAGTGGCAACATCAGGTGTTCGAAAACAGTCCGAAATAACCTTATAATGTAGAAAAAAGAGAAGAATGACAATATTTTGCCCAATTATTGGGAACCTGTTTGTAAAGAAAGATAAACATAGGCTTGGTTGGTCAATCAGTGGCAATTTACAATCTCTCTCATTGTTCGCCAGCATATGAATGTGACAAACAGTGTAAGAACTTGTATAGCCGGTGGTGGTGAGGACGTCTGTGTCTTAGAATCGACTGTCCAGCTGTCCGACTGTCCGGCCGTTTGGGTGAATTTGGCACAACCACTGATAAAGGTACTTTTCGTGGGCTTCAACGTCAGTCATGTGTGCTACGGGGTGGCTAAGTAACCCCCACCTCGGTGTGCTATGCAGCAGCCGAGTGCTTTTCACTCGTTATGCACTGTCCCAGGTGGATGGTGCTGACTTGAAGCATACACAGCGCGTCAACTTCAGAGCAGTCATTCTGGGCTGCTACCTTCAGGGAACGGAGGTGTTCAACTGGGGAACACTCCTGTGGGATTGTTACGCATTGGTTCACAGAAACTTGGTGCGCCAATCCCCTATTGCACCCATCGTCTACTAATGAGACTCCCTCTCATTTATTCGGCACCAAGTCAGCCGGCTTGGTAGTTACAACTACAACAGACGGAATTCGTCCATTTTCTGTTGGCAACGGTCCTCCTTGGCTGTCACTTCATTTTTGTCGCATCACACAACAATGATAACGTTGTTCAAGACAATATTTACACGATTGGTCACCCACACACGGCATGGGTGTGTCATCTCAGCAAACGAACGTTCTCTGTTCATCCCTTTGCTCAAGGAATGGTTTCCTCACCATCCCTCCCCCTTTGGTTCACTCTGGCATCAACAACACTGTCATTGTGATGATGTTCATTGCTCCTGACCATTTGTTCACAATGTCGATGTGTTGTTTCCTCAAATGAATATTCGCCATTCATTTTAATCTGTCAAATCAGTCTTCCAATCAACTCTCTCTCCTTGGTTTGCTCCCTGGCGATCCAAGGTTCATTCCAGGCTCGAACACGTATTCTATGTGTTCTGGATCATTCATGGATGTCAAGACTCGTCCATCCTCTTCTACTACATTCCCTCCCCTTTTGGCTCGCTTCCAGTAGCAAGGCATTACACTCTAGACACTTTCACTTAACCTCATATTTCCGAACAAGTCCCCATCCTTTCCAAGATAACAGCTTCATATTTGTATGATAGTACAACCACATCTTTGTCTTAGCTACATGCTGTGGTATATAAACAACAACTGTAGTCACATGACCACTTGGGTAGCAGACAGCCAGACAGCTGGACAGCTGGACAGTCGGACAGGACTTTCTGAGACACAGACTTTCTGGTGGCGGTAGTTTAATTCAACACATCCGCAAAATGCTATATAGCTAGTTTATGCTAGGTGGCATTGCCAAAATCCCCAAGACGCACAACACTCTTTGCCCATTTTGGATTCCCAAACACTGCGAGTATTGCACAACTTGACAAGGTGCTCAACTGTAACAAACCTTCCGACTATCTGTATTAACATCAAAGATACCAGCTTTTCAGTAGTGGTTCATCTCATATGGTTAACCATTATCATACTTATTCAACAGGTTGACATGATGAACATTGTGGATATCCTGGCCAACTATTCATGTTCAAGTTCCAGATGGACTCCATGTTGAAGCAGAACCTAACTCTACACGGGAAGTGTACTACTGGTCTCAAACCTACCTTGTGGGTGTGTTAGTCTTACTGTAAGCTAGGGGTTGTGAGGCGAAGAACTTAATTCTCTATCTACGACAGAGGGCCTCCTTATATACATAAATATAAGATCACATGGTCAGAGGGCATGTGTAAACATGTGTGCGCAGCAGCAGTGATTAATACAGCATGTAAGGCATGTGTACGCAGCCAGATCCTACAGATCCTGCTTAATAATATAGGTATTAATTCAACACCCCCCCTCAATCACTATAGCGCAAGCGCCAATAGCACCTAAGTCGCTTGTGATTGAACCTCAAATTTAATACCGAGGGAATCCCTGCATTTGTGAAATGCGATGGCGCCAAGGTTCTTTGTGAACATGTTGGCCAGGTTCTCATTTCCAGGGATGAAAATGACTGTGAAATCACCGTTTTCGATGCATTCACGTATGTAGTGATACCGAATGTCAATGTGTTTTGTCCTTCTTTCTTGGATGGGATTTGATCTGATGAATATCGAACCTTGATTATTGCCACAAATAGGAATGTGCGAAATCTCATATCCCAATTCACTTAGTAAGGACTTCATCCATTTAATCTGTCGACATGTGTCGGAGAGAGCCATATATTCGGCTTCTGTGGATGAGAGCACAACTGACTTCTGAAGTCGAGATTGCCAGCATACTACACTGCTAGCAAACATTGCGAAAAAGCCCATTGTAGAGTGGCGCTTGACAGGGTCAGCAGCCCAGTCTGAATCTGTAAAGGCCTGTAGGCCCTCGGATTTCTCACCATCATAGACAAGTCGGTATTCTTGTGTTCCAACCAAATAGCGCATTATGTACATCGCTTTGTCTAGATGTTGTTGGCTAGGATTAGCCAAGAATTGCGACATCTTGATTACTGCATAAGCAATATCGGGTCGCGTACCAAGCATCAGATACAATAAAGATCCGATTACAGATTGATACTGTGTCCAGAGTTTGCTGTCCGGTTCAGCAGTGTTTACCTGCGGAGTATATCCCATAGGCAACGGAGTTGGGGCAGTCTTGGCATTCGTCATGCCAAATCTTCGCAGCACTGTTTCAAGATAAGTGTGCTGATCTAATCTGACTTGTGTTGCGGTTTGTTCAACTCGCATGCCAAGAAACTCTGTGATAGTGTCGGTTCCCCGACACTCCCACTGCTTCATACATAAAGCCTTTTTCGAATCCACTAGCTGTTTGTTTTTGCCCATAAACAAGCCATCATCAACATACACTAGTGCAAACACTATGCTGCCTGTTTTAGGACATTTGTGGATGAAAATTCCTGTGTCGGAGCTGGCGCGCACAAAATCAATAGTGTGCATAAATGCCTCAAGCTCTTTCCACCATGCTAGTGCAGCCTGCTTTAGGCCATACAACGCTTGGAGTAAGCGCATCACTTTGCACTTGGATCCCTTAAGCACGAAGCCTTCGGGTTGAAGCATGTAAAGCTCCTTGTCTAGTTTGCTGTATAAAAACGCGGTTTTTACATCTAATCCGGTCATATACATGCCTTCAAGAGACGCGAGGGCAAACATTAGACGCACGGTCTCGTAGCGGACTACCAGTGAGAAGATCTCATCGAAATCTATGCCTTCAACTTGTGAAAAGCCTTTGGCCACGAGTCTGGCACGTTTTCGTCCGTCCGATTTCATGGAGAAAACCCATCTGTTTTTAATGGCCTTGTGGCCAAGTGGAAGATCTACGATTTCGTAGACATGCCTTTTCTTGAGGGCCTCTAATTCCTCACGGCATGCTTGTTTCCACTCTGTTTGCTGCTGCTTGGGTAAGCGCACAATGTCCCTAAATTGGACAGGAACTTGCTCTTTTGCACCTGATGGTGTGACTGCTTTTGCAAGTAGCCAGCGCATAAGGTCAATTCCACCCTCCTTGGTTATTCTCGTGATATAACCTTTGTCCGATTGTTCTCCCATTGGGAAATCGGGTTCTTCTTGGTTATTGGAAATAAGCACTTCTGGAATGGGTGCCGAGCTCGGTCCAGCAACTGGCTCTTGTCTGGGAACATGTGGTCGTGTCCGAGAGCTACTCGGATCACTTCCAGTGGTTCGGTTCCAATACCGATCTCTTGCAATGTCCTGCTCTATATCCGAGGGGAGGCGATCTTTGCCATAAACATTACTGGGATGATTTGGTGGGTTCCTCATCCGACCAGACCTATGAGGCATATTTCACCATTCGTTTTGGTCTTCCCATCAATAACCGAAGTCATCCGGGGTGACTGGTGGAGAAGGAGGAGGGCTCATGATGATGAGTGTGCTGACAAGGCAGAAAACAGAGAAAGGCTGCTGCAGTAGGTGTTTTGAAGGTGTTTTGAAGGCTGCGTTAGCGAACGTCTTGGGAAAGAGGTTACATGCTTAAGCCCTATGGCTTGGGCCTTGATATTTGTTCATTCACTCAAAATATGGTTTTGTGGAGTTTCACGTTTCTACCCATTGCAAGCCTGCTGTACCACTTTGATAGGGAATCCTAGGTGGCCTAAGCTGTGAAACTTCAGGTTCATGGTAAAATTTGAAGGTTGACCTCCAACATTGGCTAGGTAGTTCAAAGTTACATATTTAGGGCCGCATAATATTCCTATCCAGTTATGAAACAAACATCGACCTGTGCAATACTAATCCTGGTCCTTTGTTCTGCCTGACAGCTGCTCAGGGCATCCATTGAAGACTAATGGCAGGCAGCAAGCAGTTCCACCACCCAACATCCTCATTATTAAAACATCAATCTTGATCCTTTTGATGGTGTAGGCTTATGCATCATGTACAGGGGGTTCAGAGTATATATATGCTGAGAGGTACGTAGTGCCGTATCTCAGCAAGCAGAGAGTTGGGGTTATACTCAACTCTAAGACATTTGTGAAAATGTATTCTTAACAGGTTATGGGCATATGCAGATTGCCAAGCGTGATATTTCAGAATCATTCCAGGTAACCGACCTCGGTGAACCAAATAAAATGGTAGGGATCGAGATCACTTGGGACCGAGAACATAGAAAAATAACTATCACGCAAACTAATTATATTGAAGCGATCTTACCTAAATACGGTTTACAAGATGCATGTCCAGTACATACCCCACTGGATGCTAATATTAAACTTGAACCCAGTGAAATGGAAGCCGGAAACTGTAGTAATAATTATGCGTCACTGATTGGGTCGTTAATGTATGCTGCAGTAGGCACGCGGCCAGATATAGCATTTGCCGTTAACAGACTTGCATCATTCATGGCAAATCCTACTATGTGCCATTGGACAGCTGCTAAACACATACTCAGATATTTAAAAGGAACCAAGAATATGGGAATTACATATTCCAAGCCTGAATCTGATAGTGTGATCAGCGAAAATAATTTCACTGGATATTCTGATGCCAGCTTCACTAATAACTATGATCGTACATCAGTATCCAGCTATGTATTTATTTCTGCTGGAGGTGCGGTCACAAGGGGATCCAAGAAGCAAAATATAGTATCCCTATCCACTACCAAAGCTGAATATGTATGTCTTTCAGATGCAGCGTGCGAAGCCACATGGCTATGCAATCTATATGCCGAGATTGGTTATCCACAAAAGGAAGCAACCCTTGTATATGGAGATAATTTGGGCTCATTAGCTATAGCTGCAAATCCGTGTTATCATAAGAGGACTAAACATTTTGATATTAAGCATCATTATATCCGTGATCAAGTCAGTATAATTACTGAATAACTACCAACAGCACAAATGACAGCGGATATATTAACTAAAGCCTTACCCAAGAAGACTCAAGATACTCATATGAAGTCTTTGGGACTGTCCTCCACTTGAGGGGGAGTGTTGAGAGGTACGTAGTGCCGTACCTCAGCAAGCAGAGAGTCGGTGCTATACTTGACTCTAGGACATTTGTGAAAAATATATATACGCTGTACATAATGACGTAGATAATAACTACTTGCTTGCGCCCCATCTCCCACTGCCTAAGACACTGTACTTACGCTCAGTATTCACCCTCGTGTATTTTCGCACTTGCACCGCGCATCACACGTGCATCCTTAGTTGTATTCTTAACAATATATTTCATAGTAGTACACATATAAATGAATGAGGCACACACAATTTACCATTCAAACCTAATTCTAGTGAATGTGTGAAAAGAAATCGGCCACGTGCTGAGTTCCGCAAAAGGCTGTAAGACACAAGTACTCAGACGACTCCCAGATACCCACTCAAAACACCTAGATGCGTATCCAACAACTTGACTGATACACTAGCGGCCATTGTAGGCCCCCGGACATCTGGAGGGGCCATCAGTAGAAGGCCTAGTGTGAGATGACCCACCAGGGCCGGTGTTCATGTTGGAGGCCTTGCCATGATGTGGACGACCATCACAGTGTGCACGTTTTGTCCCAGCACTGTATTTCCTTGTAGGCCGGGCAGGACTTTGTACCTGAATTGTTGCCCAGTGATTTCCCTCATGGGGAATTAAATACCAAAGGAACTGGCCTTGGTCAGGAAGCGAAAGAGTTAGGGTTGGTAACCTGACAGTGCCACTGCATGAAATCATCATTGAAAGTGTTGTACTGAGAGAAAATGGTCGCGACTCACGCATGCTGTCCATCGTCTGAAGAATCATCGTGATAATCGCTTTGAGTCTCAGGACCAGACTCCTCGCCCCTTTGATATGGCTGCTGCGAGTCCCCACCATGCTCCAGCTGAGCCTCAGCAATGATATGCTCCATTGCAGAGTTGCTCACTCCCATTTCACCCTGCAAAGCTTTGAGATCAAAATCATTAAAATGCCCTTGCGAGTAATCAGAATAGCCTGCCGGGACATGATTAGAATGGTGATTAGGTTTATCAATATGTAGTTGGAAACGCACTGCCTGTCGTCAGTCCCGCAGCTGCTGGTAGTACGCCTGGGCCTAACTCATTGTTTGTCATGGTATGGCCTCCCAGAACGGGAAGGTTTATCAGGAAGGGGTCAATGTGCAATGCTGGCCCGCCAGCATGGGGGTGGTGGTAAGCTCTTGGTGCCTTCTGCATGTGCCAATGCTGAGGCATGAGTACTAAAGCAGTGATGATATGGGCATAAACGACAAACATTACACAACACACGGAATACGGTTTGACCTGGCAGATCTATAGGATCGATTGTGGCGTCAAAAGGATGTATGTAGTTTGTGTACTGAAGAAATAGATGCGTACAATTTTTATTGCGCTCGGTCATCCTGTTCGCAGAGGCACATACTAGTACGATGGCATGGAGATTTATATACGACCTCAACATTATTTTGAACCTGAAAATAACACAATAAATTTGAAACTGGACAAGTTGTAGTTCCAATGCAATCCCTGCCAGGGGCTATAATGTCTGATGACAGTGGAAAGCTACGTGACTGGTTAATGACAGGACGGTAATCTGTAATGAATTGTGCACACATCTGGCATTGCAAGCTAAGGATTGTGCATGTAACAGGGTGCTAGACTTATTAGCATCTTGTGCCGTAAGAACTAAAATTCAGAACTCTGTGGTATAATTTAGATTCCAAGCTTATTCTCATTCAACCTCCTAATGCATAGTTCAACCCTGCATCGAAAGTTGTCGACGAGAACATGTCTACATGCCAGTTTACAATCTTGAAGGGTCAACATACTATATTCATTGTCTTAATTCTCCTCCAAGTTGCTTTATCGCCGTGACGACATCTAGGGTAACTGCCAGCTGACACTCCTTACAAATGCACAACACCCCCACCCATTATTTCATTGCAATAGTCACTCAAGTCTACAGTTAGAAATACCATTTACACAGAAGAAGTTTGTCTTCAATATGACGGCTCTCGGCCCTCACACGTTCAATATGCTAGAGGAAAAGGTGCCTGATTTGGAAAGCTCCTGGAAGTACCTAGGCAGACATTCGATGGAGGTTTGCTTGGACATAGGGGTCCAGTATTGTGTGGTGTATGCCAGTGGCGTACACCAGATGTGATAACTTAGGTTGTAATACAAGGTCATACTAGTACTAGATGAAGAACTGTTTTTTCCCCCAAGTGACTTTGACAAATAGCTATCGTTCTCCATTAAGTACATTGACCCTGCATGACCACGATCACTACCTGCCCCGTGACTTCCGGAGGTGCCTATCCTTCTCTATCTAGTATGTTGACCCTGCACAACAACGATCACTATTTCCTCCATGACTTCCAAAAACCTATCCTTCTCTATTTGGGAAGTCAATCCTGCATACCAGCAATCATTGTTTCCTACCTATCCCCACTAGTGATATATTTCCCAAGATCTAGTAATATGACCATGTAACCTATCCATGATGGCCTCCGGCCGCACCCAGAATGCAAAATAGATTTGACCATACAACAGGCTATAGTAGGTTATTATTTTCTGTCCTTCAGACCACACTCACAGCGTGGGGTTCAGGTGCATCCGGGTGCATTGAAACTCAGAATCTGATAAACACCGGAAAAGAGTGTTCCACACGTGACCTGACACAGTTTGCTCATACCTCAGTCCCATAGTATTAGTTTCTACTGGTCCCAAAAGAGGTGCTGATGTGGAAAAGCCCTTTTAGATGGAGCTCAAAAACATGGCCAACATTTATTAAGCTGAACTTCAACTTGAAAAGCACTGAAAGACTTGGTATTGTATCGAATATGAGCCATACTTCAACTCCTTCCCCCTCTATCTCAAACAGTCACATGTCCTCAGAGCCTCAACTGGTATAGTGCTATCTTTTTTGAAAGGCTTTGTCATAATGTTCAGTTCCAGTCTTCGAAGTTGGTAAAGGACACTCGCACCATTATCACACTAGGGATGCAAGCCAAATTGTCTATGGAGTATCAGCTAGCATGTTGCAAGCAATACATGGATGATGTTCAGCTTCGAATAGTAAATATTTCGAACGACCTGGACATTGTTATCAGTGCCACGAAGGCCAAAGGAATCAATACTACGCCACTTTAAAACCTCAGTGCTGGTGGGTTTTCTTCCAAAGTCCCTTGCATGCGGTTAATTTTCTGATGTTGTACCATTAGATTTCTATTTCTGCTGCTACCTTATCAATCGTTGATATCGTTGATTGATCGTCTGGTAAGGTAGGTCTTGTTGAGAACCACCTTGATCACATGTGGTGACCAACCTGTGATGGAGTCTCGTGACTCAGCAATGTCACTGTCGATGGCGCAGTAGTACATTGAGTACTTGTATTCGAGGTTGTATGTACAGTAGCCAAGTATCACTATAAATTACTGTTGTCTGTGACATTGGATTTTGCCAACACAGATCGTATAGAAGAATATGTTCAACATGATAGGGCTGGTTCTCAAAGCAATTCCTGGGCATAGGATTGGAAAGGTATACTGTCTAGTGCAGTCAATGGTGCTATCTAATGAATGTCCTCCACAGTAAGTAAACAGCTCTTGAAGTAGTGGTAGAAGACATACATTTTCCTTGTTGGCCTCATTCTCTGAGTCACTTTTCTTCTTTTTTTTGATGACCCAGCTTCTGAGATTTTTTAAATTAAACTTCCTCTTCAAAGGCATGACTATAAAGTGAGAGATAATAAGTTAATAAGGGTATATGGGTGATGTGATGTAGTAGATTTGCGACACGACACACTTTGGCAGCAGGATTTGGTGCCTTCCAAATTCGGAATTGAGATAAGATTAGAAAC
>QFEU01006841.1:220-14449 GCA_003316345.1 Tricholoma terreum | reverse complement strand
AGCCACAAAAAAAAATATCATGGGGGGGCATTGATGGAAATTCTGTTCAATTTAAAATAAATATGCATATTGACTTCACTTTGTAGGATTTGATTCAGATACTAATTTGCTAATAACTGTACAACGACTATAGCTACCTGTAGAGATTGCGATGTGAATTTCCAGAAAATAAGGTGACAATGCATCAGTTGCAAGTACACAAGCAGTTGAAATACAACTGGCGCTTTTGCTGCCCAATTACGGGTATGCACACCAGAGTATTCAGTAGAGGTGTTCCAATCATCGCTATCTGCTGCAGCTGCAGTAGCTGTCACTATCTGTTAGCCCAAGCCAGGATCCACGAATCCAAATGCCGCCTTGTCGGTAACCCGCCAGAAACTTAGTGCATCCAGCCGGCCATCTTGCCATCCCTGTTGGACTGGGCTGCCATCACCTGCCATCTCAAACCACCTGACCCACAGAAACTCCATCTTCTGGGTGTGACAATCTCTTTTTCCATGTCTTCCTTTACCTGAATATATTACATTGGCATGCTATATGCCTAAGATGTGAGCATATTGATACTGATGGTGTGTCAGGCCATTTGCAAGGAGCATGATATCCATATGTTCAGTGCATGGATTGATAGAATCTTGCGCTCTCCTGACATCGTATGTGGTGTAATTGATTCTCATTACGCTGTGCCGATACATGAGGTCGTCCTTGAAGAATATCAAATTCAGGTCAATGTCGAACTCTGGGTGAGGCAATGTGTCTTTGGGTTGTTCATTTTGTAGCATTGTGGCCATGATGTGCGGAGCAAGATGTTTTCGCAGCTTCATATGGAAATTCTGAGATGCTAGTAGTTAGATCTGCATGAGCTAGGAGTCAAATAACTGCAGGATCATCGGCATGCTCTCGACAAAATTTGCCTATATGCAAGCGGTCGCTTTCACTAGCCCCAATATGATGGTGAACTGCAGGATCGGCATCTTGAGGTCCTCTTGATTCTAGTGATGCTTTGTTGCCGCTAGTAGATCTTTGGTTGATCCTCTTTAGGCAGGCTTGTCTTTGCTCGATCTGGGCAAGTTGCTGCTTAAATCCATTTTTGGAGGTGTGTTTGTATTGTGCCTTAGGGCGCCGATGCTCTAGTTTGCCCTGTAATATATAGTTGGCTCACTTGGCACCCAAATCATGAATATATCACGTACAGGCTTAGTGGAGTAGGAGTCAGTTGTTCCATACATCTTTATGGTGTCAACATAATCTCCCAAAGTGTGCATTTTGTATGTGTTGAGGTTGAAGTACCTGGGCTTTCATGTAGATGCGAAGTTTTGCAAGTCCATGCCAGTGTGCCAGATAGAACAGAAGTTGGAGTATGGTTGAATTATGTGGCTCCAGTAAAAGCCCCTCAAATACTGGAATGGAGCACTACTTGCCAATCGTAAGCACCAAGAATAACAATTTGTGAGGACATGAGACAAACCTGAAGAAAATCTTTGAAGTTCCATGCGGCCAGTTGCTTTAGCTCTGATGCATTAGCAGAAAATCTCCTGATAGTGTCGTGACCAAAAGTTGGTACCTGGCGGAACCTACAATGAGACTTAGGGCTTCGTCCTCAGGCCAAATAAGACTAATGGTTTCACCTTTTGTTGAATTTATGCAAATGATTCTCGTGGACAAATTCCAGTATCCAAAGAAGGTGAACTAGTAGAGCTTTCCAAATGCCCAACTCGACCTCATGCATTAAGTCAATAGGAAATATGGTGAATAAATCGAACCCAAATATGGACAAGCAATCAGAGAAGGCATTCTGAATAGATACAGATATCAGGTCACAGTTTTCTCTGAGTCGCTACAACGCAAACCACAAGACTTACAAAAGAGGGCACAAGCGATTCATCTTTTAACTGGCGTTCAACATATGCACTATCAACAGCAAAGTTGCACTTGTATATTGCTTCTCTTGCTAGGGAAACAGCTTCTCGCCTCCTAGCATCATCTGTATGCCTCAATTCTTGTCTTGCCTGATGATCTGAAGCCGCGCTGACCATATTAACATCTTGCATTGAGATCTTACAGCACAGGCAAGGACAACCACCTTTGTTCCGTATGCTGGCCATCAACACTCTAAGAAATAAGAAGGGTTAGACATGGTGATATATGTAATAGATGGCACACTTCTCAGGATAATCTGCTGAATATGTGAATATGCAGGGGTAAAAATGACACTGCAGACCATCACTGCAGTCCATTACGATGCCATGCTCATAAGCAAAAAGGAAGTCATCATCCAAGAGGTGCTTCCATTGTTCGTGTATCAACTCTCAGTGGCAATGAGCCAACAGTTCCCTTGTCAGCTTTTTACCTCCTACAAACCTGCCTGCGAAATCCTTGAACTCATCTGGGAGCTGTAAGAATAGGTGTCAGTCGGGATGTTGTGGGGCAGAAGATAGCACCCTGCTCGTTCTACCTGCTCAAAATATGCCACATGCTCATACAGGTTGGAGGTCAGCTTGCATCACTGGTATTTAGAATCATTCACAAAAGCCATGTAGAGGGGCCAGAGCTTTGCATGTCCATACGTTGCAAGAAGAGTAGCATCTGACCAAAACATTAACCCAACTACAACCCTCGGGAGATTGCAGTTCGGTTCTCCAGCAATATCCTGAAGCTCCCAGTGCGTGTTTATGAAGGCTGGGGAGGTGTATAGCTCTCCATATAGTCGGATTGCTGTATCATCTGGATTATTAGCGAGCGAGCTGAGATCCGGCTTCCATAGTAATTCAAAGGGTTTGAAGTGAAAGTGGCAGTTGTTCTCGGCATCATTCTTGAGCCTTTCCTGAATGATTGATGTTAAGGAACGATGGTAGAAATTTTTAACAGTATAGACTCAAACTCCAGGATTATCAAGAAACCGGTGAAAAGGGATGCAAATGGATACATCTGACTTCTGCCAACCTGCATCTTCGTCAACCCACTCTCCTTCATCCCAGTCATTGAGCCCCAACGTCTGGTTGATCTAATTCCAGTTGGTCTTGCGAACATCCTGGGGAAAAACTTGGTGCCTCCGACAGTTTTTTGAAGTTCTCTTGTGACTTCTGGGAGCCATGATTCCAATACCAGTCTCCCAGAAAAAATGAGTTCTCGTTGGGATATGGATGGAAAGCTAAGGGATTAGGCACCACAAGTGTCTCCTTAGGAGGTGCTGGGATATTATGGTGCGGGCCGTTAAGTCACTGCTACTTTTGTGCAGCCAAAATAGCATGCCCAAAAATGGATAAAAACCTTATTTACTTAACAAAAAGCTCCCTTTTGATGAGAGGAGGAAATTTGTTAAAGGGATTTCCAAAATAAGAAAAACTGGGCGAGTTATTAATTTTTATGTCAGCAGAATTTGGTGTGTCTGGCCTAAAAAGGAAATTAAGGGTCCTACGGTTGTAATCAACATGTCTATGTGTCGAATTGACGAGCGAGCATCTCTGGGATGCGCCTATGAGATGTGTAGATCCGTGAGCTGAATGCTTTTACTTGAAACTGGGCATCCTTTGCACCCATTCCAGATCTGTAAGCTTTCATCCACCTGATCATTCGGTGTTCCCACAGCTGAATTGTCTTGAGTTCGACTGATTCAAGGGCCTTCGGCAGGTTTTCTTTGAGTGTGTTAAAGGTATAATCACAATGATTGCGGAGATACCTTTTCACAGCACCTCAGAAAAACTCAATAAAGTTGAGTTCACAGTGAAACTTCGGCAAGAAAACACAAAGATGGCCAGCCACTTCAATGACCTCCTGCACAAGAGACTTCTGCTCCTGAAAATCAGGCTGGAGGCTGAGGATGCATGCTGCACAGCATGCTGTTGCTTCTGGGGCACACTTTGGAGACTTGCATTCCATGTGCAAATCTTTTGTGTCAATTCCGCGTTCCATCAAGACCTGTTTCATGCCCTTTGGCATATCTGGAAACTCGGGGTGATCTTGTGGAAAGGCCATTGGCTGGACAACTGCTTCACCGCCAGATATGAACCACCCATCCTACATATGAGCCTGCTTTCCCCCTGGCCTCATATTCATCCGCGAGACAAGCAGGGCATCAGTTGCATATGCAGAATGTCCTTGTGAATTATCCACCATAATCAGAGCCTGATATTCAGGCCCGTGAAGTTCCTCAAATGCTGGAATGATTTTTTCTTTCAGCTGTAATCAACAAGTAAGCAAAACGGGTGTAACTGACAAGTGATCATGACTCAAACCTGCTTGACAAACAATTCTCCCGTCCAGTACCCCTCGTAATTCTTCCCATACTCCAGACTTTGGCTTGCTTTCTCCAACCAACCAAATGTTGAACAAATAACATTGCTTTGATGCATCCCTCGACCAACCCCCTTTTTTTTGAGTGCGTGTTCACCTTCCAATACCCAGCTCTGTTTGACTCCATCATTTGCTTGAGACGTCATCTCATCATGAGCACAAAGTACAAGCTTCCGCTCCCCTGGACTGTGTGGCTTTATCACCTCCTGTTCAACATCACCCACAACATACTCGACAAGGTGCTTCCGGTGTTCTGCCATTGCAGGCAGGAAGACATGCTGACGATAATGAACCACATCAGGGTGATCGTGACCATCATAATAAAGTGATTTCTTGTGTTCTGTATATTTGAAGCCTTCCCGATGCAGCCAGCGGCGGGCTGTACATATGGAAACACCCTTTCCCACCTTCAGTTGAATCCTTGGGAACAGTTCCAGATCAAGATACTTCTTCAATCCGCGTGGCATCTCGGAGTCGACAATTTGACGGAGGTATTTCTCTGCGGCCTTTGTCACCATATTATCTTTACTGAACTCCATGAGTTTTTCAGGATTCATCGACCATTTGTTCGACTGTACAAAGGAACGCAGCTCGGCACAAACCGAAGGATCATCAAGCAGTGTGAAGACCTTGACATGTTGACCCTTCAAGGACTCGCCGCTTTATCCACCCGCGAACCCATTGCCGGACAAGGCGACCTCCCCACTTTCGGGCAAACCCTTGGCTCTCGGCCGCGATTTCGGATGCCTCTATCGCCTTGCGGCCGTTGTTCACAACCATCCGTAAATGGCTTTGAATTGCCTGCACACGGTATGCTTGCAGGCCCTCTCGACCAGCCACAAATCCAGTTCGTTTGGATTTGATAAGCTTTTCGATCGCCACAAGACCCTTTTGGAGATTCGCACGATGTTCCTTGCATGCCTGTTCACGAGCGACGCGAATGGGGATGTCGAGGGTAGCGCGTTTGCATTTGGGAGGCGGGGAGTCGTCTTCAGATTCTTCAAGTTCATCATCCTCTGACAGATCAGACAGATACCCAGTGAAAATCACTTTGCCCCCCTCAATTGCTCCCTCAGGCTCCACTACTGAGTCAGGACTCTCGTGTGCACGTTGTGGATTTTCGGAGGGCTTCAAGAAATATCTTGTGAAGGCAGCTGCAGTTTCTCTGCAATTTTCATTGCAGGTGAGCACACAATTGTGTTTTAATGATGAGTACTCATGTTTTACGGGTTTGTTCATCCCTGCATGCTCGATCTCTCACCTCCTTTCTTTTCCTCTGCTTTGACCTCTCCGACTGGCCATTGTACTCAAGCCCTCGGTTCATCTCTGCCTTTTTCCATTCTTTTGATGATATTGATCGCATCAACTTCCGATATATCGCCGCATCCACCTTCGCAAGCATTTCGGACTCTTGATCCATCTGGTTTTCCAAGCTGTTCCAGAGTTCCTCTCCCTCGAGCTCCTCAAGGTCATCCATTTCTAGATCTTCAGGTACGTCAACCCAATCATCTGGTCCATCTTCAAGATAGTTATTAACACCACTAGTCCAACTGCAGACATCCTGATCACCCTTGAGTGTCAAATCTGAGACAGAGGTGGCCCGAATGGGGCTGGCATTGGGAGGGTTGTTTTCGGCAGGTATGCCAGGAACATGAGAAGGTCCAGCCCGAGCCTGAGCAGCAGACTTTAAATGCTTCCTGCGCTTGTTTGATGGTCGGGCCATCCTCAATAGTAAGGCTTGCCTTCTCTAGGTTTTTTTTCGCACTCTTTGCGCTCTTTTTCTCTGTCAATAGACCAATATACATCAATTTGTAGGGCTAGCTACCACTTTGCTTAGGGTTAGGATTTAAAATTTTTTCGCCGCCCAATTTGGCGGCTCCCACACTGCTGCACAAAAGTAGCGGTGACTTAACGGCCCGCACTATAGAAAGTATAGAAAGATTGGTCTCGCATTTGGGGTCATGATACGGAAATTCCAGTCCATGATATCGCTGGAAGATTCCAAACACATTATGCGCAGAGTCAATGAAGATGCTGACTTGGCAAGATGAACTCGATGGTTGTGCTGGCAGTACACCAAGAGCGCTTGGGATATGGGGGGGTGGATATGAACTCGGAGGTGTAGGTGAGTCAGAAGGTAGTGGTGATGGCAGTGTCGGATTCGGAATTAGTGCAGCAGGAGCTTGTGGCAGAATATTGCGCAGTCTTTTGTTATACATCACAAGTCCAGGATACCATGTTGGGGCAATCCTGCATCATTTACTAGGCCTTCACTCGGCATAAACCTGAGAACTGTCAGTAATGGAGTGATGGAGATTGGCACTGAATGTCCTACGAGAGCATCCAGAGGGTAATTGGCGGCTTGCCGATCATCCTTAGAACATATCAGATAGTAATCCAAAAACTTGGGCTGGACTTACTACTTCTGAGTCAAATGGTGGAGATGTGTCCTGCCGCTGCGACAAATCATTGGAAGACCTTTCGTCGTGGGCTTCAAGCTGTCTCCTCCAAGTCATTGCAATGGCCTGAAGTCTCTTCGCCTTTTGAACCACAAATAGCTCCTTCGCATTTGCCAATGCAGTTGAAAGATGGTTTCTGCTGGTGGCGGCAGAGCCCACCCACTTTAGTAGTGGTTGAGTGGCGTGAGAGAGATGACGGTTGTTTGTTCTGGATATGGGCAATTTTTTTGGGTGCTGGGCGGTCTTCCCTAAGTGCTCTCACACATTCCACCGGATCTGCAAACCATGCCTTGACTGGGTCAGGCCCCAGCCGGATGGCGATTCTTGCTTTTCTCATTTGTGTTTTTTGTTGGGTCCAACCGCCTGATAGTTTCTTGTTTGCAACAGGCAGAGCATAGTGTGAGAAAGATGTTGGACATTAAAACAATGCTGCAGAGCGAAATGCAAGACTCAAACACAACATTGTCGAATCACTGACTCGGACAAACTTGGACGAATGTTGCCTCGCATTGCTGACCAACATATTCCATGGTCTGCTTGCAAATGTCTCTAGGATCCGCCGCCAGCCAATTGGAAAAAATTCTGAATTGAAGGTAATCGGGTGCTTTGAATCTGATGCCTGTTGGACATATAAAACCCACTACTAAAGTACATAGTGGGAATCAACCATGGCAACTCCTCATACACTTGTCAATCAAATTTCTCTGTTCAGCAACCACTTGCGACCCCTGCTTCTGGATCAGCCCAGTAGGTGTGATTGCCTTCGTACAGCGCCTGGTTGGCTCATCCGTGCAATGCAGGCGTGGCGAGGTCCAATTTGAAGTGGTTATTGGCGTTATACCGGGCGACTGTCCTCAAACAGCACCAAAGGTGGCAACTCCTTCGACTTGTACAATTTGCTGTTCCTTGTGTAGCATGGAAGGTTCCAGGAAGCAGGACATGCATTAGCTATTCTGGTGGGTTGTCACTCCATTTCTGCATCCGCTAGATGTTTTTGCTAGTGATTCATTACTCATTTGACTAGTTCTAGCACTAGAAACCTAGAAATCAGTCATCGGTTTGACGATAAACGGTTTTCTCAAGTCAATATTGATTCTGTCTAGTCAAGACATTCAATTTCGAATTATGACCAATATAAGTGGTCAAGTTGCATGCCAGTTGATACAGCTATTATGATGCGATAATTAAGTTACTAGTAAAATCCACTGGCTTGTAGTAAGCACCATTGTGGTGATTGGGGCATACAATAAATGAACAGCCCAACGACACGATGGAGAGCTATGAGGTGGCTGAGACACGTCCCTTGCACTACACGACCCCCATGCCACGAGGGAGAGATTCAGAAGACAGATATCAAGACTGCTGGTGACTCCCGTCTGGCGCTTGCGATTACCAGCAGTTGATGTCCCTGACTCAAATGTGTATGGCAACTTCAAGCTTTAACCTTGGATAATTATTCCTCTTGACCTTACTTTGGAATATATGGGATACCATGGGATTTGCTCCTGCAAAAGGATATTCACCACTCCAGGGGCTGTAAAAAATCATCAGAATTCCTGTACCCAGGATGACAGTGCTAGTCTTGAGAAACCGGAGCACTTCCGGCTGGCCTTACCTTCAATGCTGGGGATGTCGACTTGCAGAACGAGACATTTGCAGAACACCGTTGAAGCAGAATGTGAGCTGAGGGTCGGACAGGCCAATGATGCTCTTCAAGCTGTCCATCTGGCAATTGCACGGAAGGTGTTTGTCTTCCGGCATCAGGTCCAGTGTGCCGTTAACAAGAAGCACAAAATGCGTGCATATACAAAAATTCAATTGACAGATACATCCCTTCAATATCATGCTCAGTTGTATCAACAATCCCTACTTTCATTGATTACAGAACACCCAGGATGAAACACAAAACGCTGGCATGGTTTTGGCACCTTGATGTCCAAGGTGACTCGATCGACGACTCCCTCATGCTTGAATGTGAGTGAAGTCATGCCTTTTGGTGGTGCATGTTGTAGACTCAGTTCCAGTCTATCGTGTTAATTGGCTACGGTCTCGGGAGATATATAAGAGGACTCGCAAGGAGGTAATCCTTGTTTCTCATGAAATGGAATGGACAGTTCGGTATTTCCGCCACGAGGCTGGTTGATGGTCGACACAGAAGACGGCGGTCGATAACCCTGGTCACATCGCCGTGGCTTTACGGATGGAAAGCATGTGGATGCAATTTGCTACAAGATCAATGGAAGTCTTCAATGCCAGCAGGCAAAAATACCCTCCTCCTTTGGAAGAATGTTCTACCCTTTCTTTGTAGTTATCAGCTACCATTCACTACTGTATCACCTTCATCTGTCGACCGGAACAAATTCAGGTCTTCCCTACTCATGTTTCCCCATGGTATATCCTCATTCTCTCCTCTGTTGGAATGTAACAATCCTTATATCCAGTTTGCTGTTTGTGCCTCTAAGCAATTGTATTCACCCAGCTCTACATTTCCCCATCACCAGGTATTTCCAGTTCTATGCCATTTCTACTGTGCACGTACAAACAGCATTTCTATTTGCTTCACTCACAATGGACCCAGTTTCCTCTCAAATCTTTCTTAACTTTCTCATCTCGTGGGCTCGAGCCGCAATTTTAGAATATCAGACTCGTGACTGGGAAGGTACATTGGATCGCATTTATACAACGAGATGGTATATCCGACTTCTAGAGGAGATGGTTCATATAATGTGATTTATTCAACTTCCCTGATCTGATTTATATAACAATCCAGGAGACTGCTTCGATCTGGATTGGCGCAGGTCAATGCTGTACAACCTACTTGTATATCCCACCTTTTTACAAGAAGCTGTCCCAGCTTTGCTCCAGTCGGCTATGCGATCTCGATGAACTTACAATTTCGAACATCTTGAAGCTCAATGCGAATACACTTCCCTCCGACCCTACCGCCACTGTAGCACGCTATTGGGATGCCTGGTGGTTGGCTGACGGTGATCCAACTGGCACCCTGCAATCGGGCATTGCCCTATATGAAAGTCAGGTCAGTGCTATATTATGATCTCATTTTAACATCCTGATGTCATATAGACTTGTGAATCCCTGCCCTCGTTGATGCCGGCAACATCTGCGCAGCACCAGCTGTCTCTTGACGTGGAATACATGGCCTTAGTTGTTTACTTTTCTCATATTAAATTGGCAAATTTCCTCCGAACTGGGTGGCAGGATATGGGTAGTGATATTGCGGTAGAGTCAGTTCTCAATCAGGGTGGTAAACTACTGCCGGTTCCATGACATTTTTGAGTAGAGTTCGCACGTGTTTACTTACAATACTCCTTTTACCTTGGTTGTCATCACCATGGAACGTGTCATATGGCCCTCACTCCCTCTGTTTTATCGTGAAGCTTGGGATCAAATGCCGTTTGAATCCTCCTCGGATGCGCAACTCTTTGCAGATATCTTCGTGTCACGGGTGAGATATCTGCTCACCAGTCTAGCAACGCCAGATATCTCTGTCAGACTCAAGGTTTTGCAGGCCCAAATAGTATGTTAAACCGGCAGATGGTTCTTTGCATAACATTACCTCTTCTGCAGCTCGCAGACATCCCGTTTCTTGGCCACTTCCAGTTGCAGGATTGGATGATCAATATTCCTGAATTTTACTGGAATGTCATACAAATCGTCCAATCGCAAGGCGAAGACACCAGGTCTTGTTTAGGGCAATTGCTGCAGGTAGATTTGTTGGTTGATCTCACTAATCCAAACTATGGCTTGGATGGATATCCTTGGGATATATTTTCGGAAGAGATAGATCGTATTGGATATAGGGAGCTCATGGAATCTTTTAAAAAGCACCGGATGGTGCATCTGAATACATACATTTCATATCCTTTGCAGCTCATTGCATTAGCAGATTGTACCTAGTATGCCCCCAGCAGCCGACATCGCCCTGGAATCAGATATTCACACCGTCCTGTACGACATTGCAAAGGGTTGGCATTTGGTGGCCAACATATCCGAGCCAGTCATGGAGGAGAGGAATGATGCGAAGAAAATGTTGGCGCATTTACGTATTTTGATCGAGGACAGATTATCTTAGTTTACAACAACATGTTCTATCATTTCCTCAATTCAAAGCAACAATGGCTTCTCTGGCATCCTTCCATCTTACTGAACTGCTGGCGACATATATGACAGAAAGGTTTCGGTGGTATCGAAGCCAGGCAGCTGGACCAGGCCCCTTGCCCCCAGCAACATTACCGTTAATATTGATTGTAGAATGCAAAATCCTGGCAAGTCAGGCATCTCTCGCATACAACAATAGAGGTTCTTTACTGCCTCATTTCATGTCATAGAAGCCTGACTTCACCCATTGCAGTTCAGATGTCATGGGATGTTGCAGAATATTCAACCTTCATTGGTGCCTGACCGACGGGTTGGAATGATCGTTTTGAATTCCAGGTTCTGGAGCGATATATGCTGGTTGTCCACAATGGCTCTAGGTTTATCAACCAACCAGCGATTATTCATGATTTTGCTGGAAGGATTATCTGCTGGAATCTCCCTGGTGTTCTCCAGTCTAACCGGCAGGTAAGACTCTCCCTGAGCCGAATTTTTGCCCTATTTTTGAAAAGTGGGTAGAGGTTAGTCTGGGATGCGCTGTTGTCCGTTGAACCAGCATTGAAAGGAACAATTGGTGGTTCAAATGCCCCATGGCGAGTCCATCCTGATAACTTCAAAAAGGTCGGACAGTATGAGCCTATTCCAGGCAACATCAATTTTTCCCCGGCATGGTTTCAGCAGGCCCATGACGTGAGTCGCACAATATAATCTAACCAGTACAATTTTCAATTTTCAGAACCCTCCCAGTCTCCTTCTTATCTCCTGGAAATATCTGCACCTCTGAAGCAGGCTAACGTCATTCCTTGTGTCACCCAGTGGCTGGCTGATATGATTGAATCATCTGCTTTGATGGGAGCCTTGCTCAGCATCATTCACCCGGAGATGTTCCATACGGTGATGCATGCCTTTTCATGCCTCACCGCTAATCCTGAGGTTTCTAAGGAGGGAACGGAAGTATTGGAAGTTTTAAGTAGTTGGTCCTCGCCGTTTTCTGGTTACTCCCTGATCAGCAACCGGATTACTCCAATCCACCGGGATACCTCTGCTTGACCGGAGGTGTATGATTTGTTAGGAACATTTGGGGAGTACGCCAACGGCGTATTGGAGTTTCCAGGCCTCGGTATGACTCTGGACTACCCACCTGGGTCCCTAGTCGCTCTCTGTGGGAAGAGAATTCAGCATGCCGTTCCAGAAGTCAATGGCAACCGTGTTTGCATCGCCCACTATATGAGAGCAAATGTACATGAGCGACTCCAGGTCCCTCCTGTCAGATGGATGACACTGGATTCATATAGTTGATCAAGTAGTTCGTGTTTCTGTACTTTTTGATTTTTATGAACTTTATTCTAAGACATATGTTGCCTCAACCACACCTAGCTACATCTGGATCATTTGTTCCCAGTATCATTTGCGATCAACCCGGTAACTGGTGAGGTGGGACCATGTGAACCATGCGTTCTCGGCCATTGTATTGTCTCTAGATGGATATAATCTTGTTGCTATTGGGGTTCAAGTGTCAGAGGAATTCCAATGCATTGCAAGAATTAAGCATTCGTTTCTAATTACCTGATCAGCTGGGCTGTCGCAGCCCCGGTCCATACTGGCATCTCCAGTATGATTATTGGGACATGATTTACAGTTTATTACAGTCCATCCGGTAACTATTTGCTCCGGGAAATTACGGCCAATGACATTCGCAGCAGATGCCCTGGTACTCCTTGTTTGCATGCTCAGAATAACATGACCCAGCAGTCTATATTGGCCATGCTCCGGGCAGCAGGATGGGCCAATGAAATTAGTGCTTCAAGGTCCGGTCTATTGGACCGGAAAAAGACTGGAAGTGGACCGGACCAGGACCAGAAAAGACCGGACCATCAGTCTGGTCTTGTCACTTTTTGGATTCAAAGACCGCAAAAAAACCGGTTCAACAGGACTGGTTATGACCGGTCCTTGCAGAACCGACACATAATCATATTCCCCTACTTATTGCTAACGAAACGCACAAAAAATCTCGCAAATCGGTCAAGAATTGAGTGAGATATCATCAAAACCGAGTTTGAACACAAGTTTGTGTGTCCAAACTCGGTTTTGATGATATCTCACTCAATTCTTGACCGATTTGCGAGATATTTTGTGCGTTTTGTTAGCAATAAGTAGGGGAATGTGGAAAAACAAGGTTATGACCGGTTTCAACAAGTCTGGACTGCAGTGTACATGTAAACCGGTTTAAACTAGTTCTGACCGGTTTTTTGCAGTTTTTTTTTCGGTTTTGGTCCGGTCTTTTGACTATTTCCTTTTATAGAAGACCGGTGCGGTTGCAGTCCACCCCCAAAATGGTAAAAGACCGGAACTGGACCGGACTTTCAAGCACTAGACGAAATTGCACGTGCCGGTAAAACGAATGGTGTATGCTGGTACAATGACTGGCTACACTATGCATGAATGCACCAGCGTGCTCATGGTTTTCTCAATTGAAAGCTATCGAATCTACTTTTTCATCTTGAGATTTCAACCCAGTCCATATTTGTCTGGTTGGTCCAAAACAGCAGGAATTAATTCCCTTACAAGCCAGGCATCATATGACCCCGGTCACAATTGATTACACATCTGTCCGGCACTTTGTTGGTGTTTATTAGTAGGAAAAAAATAAGCACCAATAGGGCATGGGCCAATCCAATTATGTAGCAGTAACTTGCTGTTTATTGGCCCACTCATCTATATTGCTTATATTTAGCTACATGGGCCCACATTGGCTGGCCCAGCATACTCATGCAAAATACATCATGGGCTGGTCCATGGTATATGGGTCAGAGTTACTATTATATGTGCAATGGCCATGGGCCAAAATTACCGGCAGGAATGAACACACCAAATGTATATACAAGCGGCTGCCATTATACTTATCTGGATGCGGTGACAAGGCTGCTTGAAAAAATGAAGTTGTCACTGCAGTTCAGTGTGCTCTCACTGAATGCGGAACTGAGGATGCAGTCCTACAGTGGCCAACAAAACCGTTCCAATGTTTTTAAACTTTTAACAAATGTACTTGAATAAAATGAAATAAATTGTCATAAAATCTGAGAAAATTATAGAATATACCTTAACATCCTATCTGANNNNGCTCTTGTGGGAAAGCTCGCCATGCAGCCTGAAGACATAGGGACCCTCGCCATCATTGATAGACTCATCAACCTTGCGGCCGATGGATGTCATAGCCAGAGCATTGTTGTAGGTGCGGATATGATCCCGGAACTTCTTAGAGATTGGCTCTTGGGCAGTAAGCAGCTGCATTAGCTCAGGAGGAGGAGGATGAAGAGGGGGCAAGTTGATCTTTCCACTGAGACAGCATGTGCCAAACCTGGGA
>QFEU01006840.1:0-10498 GCA_003316345.1 Tricholoma terreum | reverse complement strand
CTGATCATCCAGAGCTGGTGAAGGAGGGTACAGATGTCCTTGAAGTATTGGGCCATTGGTCCTTGCCCTTTTCAGGCTTCTCCCTCATCAGCAACCATAATACCCTGTCCCACTGCGATAACTCTGCTAGACCAGAGTCATATGATTTGTTAGCGACTTTCGGCGACTATACCAACGGTGTATTGGAATTTCCTGGCCTTGGTCTGACTCTTGACTACCCCCTGGGATCCCAAGTTGCTCTTTGTGGGAAGGTGATTCAGCATGCTGTTCCAGAGGTGAATGGGAACCGTGTTTGTATTGCCCATTATATGAAACATAAAGTGCATGAACGACTGTGGGTCCCTCCTCCCGGCTGGATGACGGTTGGTTCATATAGTTAGTAGGTTTACTGTAGTGATGCTCTTCTCCCCGCATTGGATCTATGACCACCCATTTACATATATCAATATATATATATATATATGATACTTCAATATCAAGCACATCAGTCCTAGCTGTTCGTTTGTGGAATGTCGAAGATACTGGAGCAATCTGCCGGGTGGGAAATGACCCAGTTGAAATTGATCATGAGTCACCGGTTGCATCCACGCTCAGCCCGGTATAGTATCCCACAAAGCGGATGATTCAGATATTCTTGCCCAGGAATTCACAAAAGCAGTCATTGTCTGAGTATCTGGATAGATATGAAGTGGTGGTAATTGCCTCATTCACCAGGTGACAGATGCCCGGCTCCAAAATGATCACATATTACCAGTTGACAGTATGATACACTGGAATGATATCCCAGTTCTAGCAGTGGGGGTTGTCATTTTGATCCCAATTGTGACTGCCTAATCAGAGGTTATTTGAGTATTTTCTTTATTGAAGTTGCATCTCTTCAAGGGAGGCAACAGACTTCGACTTGGCAACTGGCTTCTTGGGTCTGACCATGACCGCATTCACTATGTTATTTGAAACAGTAAATGTCTTCAATGTCATGGCTATTACCAGAACATTAATTACAGCAACAATACCATATTCACCACTGTCTAAGCATCATCGACATCTAGTAATGGTGAACCTATAACAAGAACACGAACCAAGTCAGTTCAACATAAGAGAAAACTTGATCATAACAGATCCTTCATGCTCCCTCCCTCCCTCTCATAGAGGGAGGGTCCCATACTCTTGAAGTAGATGTCCATCCACAGATCTTTGAGGAGTCAGGTGAAGTCTGCACCTGAGCCACTTCGGTTTTAGCATCTTTGTTGATTTGTTGGTACGACAAACACTAGTGCGCACCAGGTATGAATCTGGTGATCATAGACAAACCTTGAGTTGCTGCTCTGACGCTAGGCCCCAC
This sequence comes from Tricholoma terreum, assembly GCA_003316345.1. NCBI lineage: Eukaryota > Fungi > Basidiomycota > Agaricomycetes > Agaricales > Tricholomataceae > Tricholoma > Tricholoma terreum. The sequence goes on along the minus strand of QFEU01006840.1, from coordinate 9,156 downwards.
TCCTCGAAATAATGCTGCAATCCACGGATGGGGTCTTGAGTGCTTCTTATCCTCTGCACCTCCTCACGTGTACAGTAGGTGGTGCCGGGATCAGACATCCTGCGATGACGAGTTCATCAGCTTCAACTCATAATTCAGGGAAGAATAGAACTTACGAATGTCCACCATATCGATAAGTGATGAACTTGACTAGAAGCAGGCCCCGTGCGCCATCAACAGCCTACTTACGAATGGCCTGAAGTATAGCAATAATGTCCATGCCATTGACCTGTAGACCAGGGATCTTGTCTCCACATACAAAGTACGCGGTATTGGAAGAGCTGTGCTCGGCAGATGTGGCCATGCCATACTTGTTCTCGCAGATGAAATTGGCATGGAGGCCCCCATAGCTTGGGTTGTCAAAGGAAGGATGAGTTATTTGTTTGCCTCAAGAGGTAGGTTGAATGCCTTAAACCCCTGATCCTGGCTACAGGTGCTATCACCATATAGTGCGAATATTGCAAAATATATTTCGGTGCCAATGGGGACCTGAGCTCTGACGGTGCCATTCCCGCCAAAAAAGGAGGGGGTGAAGATGTGCATGGAGCTACCCTTGCCATGAGACATCCCTACTTGGTGCCCAAGCAGTTCACCAATGACACCCATGGTTCTGCCATGGAGGACGGTGAAGGGATGACAATGATAGGCTGTGATAACACAATCATTTTTCTGGATACCTTGTGCAAGTCCAACTAAACCTGTTGGAACAATAGTACAGAGAAAGTTAAAAGGATGGGAAAGTGAATAACCCATTTGGCATAGCAAATACCTGCAGGCAGGGGACGTCATGCTGCACATGGTTTTCGTTCAATGGAACCAGGAACATGGAGCTCATTCCTACCAACACAGAAGCACTGGTTTTGGATGATCGTGATCCTGTGTATGTTTTCCCGTCCCTACAGTCATGTGTTTACGGAATTAACCCTGCTGATATAGATGGTGGCGATGTGTGCACGAGGGAGCGTGTATGGTAGTTGGCATATGCCAGATGGCGCAATCATAAGCAATCGCGCATCACCGGTTGGAAGCACAACGCAGAACAATTTACATTGACATGCCAGTAGGAGTTTCCGCAAAACAATAGTAAATGCCCAATGAACACTGCAACAGATACTCCGGTTGAAAGTGATCATGCTTCGCTGGTTGAAGGTATGATGGATGGCTACAGTTGATGTTCTCAAGCTGGTATGACATTCTGCTTACAGAGTAATTGTCTCAAATATTATTTGCATGCAGTCAAGGTCACAGTAATTGCTAAATGAACCTTGCAGACATGCCTCAATAAGCCATGCATCGCCGGTTGAAGTTACGATGGATGGCTGTGATATATTGCCATGCCGGTGTGACATACCGCAACCAGATTATCTGTCCCAGATATGTGTTTATGTAGTCACAAATAGTAGTAATTGCCCTATGAACTAGCAGATGACCTGGTCAAAATTGATTATGTGTTACCGGTTGAAAGGATGAATAGCCCAAAACCTGCCCAACAACAGTTGCTGACGCCATCTGATCAACGTGTACCAGAAAATGCAGTCTGGTCACATGTGCCGGTCAATACAATGGATGCTCCCAATTTATTTAGGTGTTCTATTTTCTGGCATGTCTATAATATGAGGATCCTCCTACCCTGTTAGCTCCCCCAATAATCTGTCAGTACCTTAATCTATACTGTAATCATGAGCCAGGTGCCTGGTTATGCCCGCACTGACAGCTTGTGCTTGTTGTTATTTGCTTGTCAAACCATATTTAGGGCATGGGCTAATCCAATCATGTAGAGGTAACTTGCTCATCATTGGCCCACCCATCTACATTGCCTATATCTAGCTACATGGGCCCACATTGGCTGGCCCAGCATACTCATGCAAAATACATCATGGGCTGGTCCATAGTATATGGGTCAGAGTTACTATCATATGTGCAATGGAGCATGATCATGATTGAATATTAAAGGCGGAGTTTAAAAGAAATTCTTGTCAGAACCATCACTATCCTTTTCAAAAGATGAACACGCTCGCTTTTATCTTTTTTGCCCTCTTCACCATGATCGTGGTGACTTTAAAAATGTTTATTGGCCTATGACTATGAAACAGTAAAAGGGCTTAATGGCAAATGGAGTCAGACATCCAACCAGGTGATGGTATTCCAATTGTAAGAGTACTCATACTCCTACCTGGTGCTTGGTAACATACATGATCACCTGACTGGATCAGGAGTATATATATGCATATTCACATGTAATATCTCTTCATCTTGTACTCTTACAAAATATAACTTGTTTCACTTTACTTCATGGTTACCTTTAGTGTTGGATGTACCTACATTCTTCCACTTTTTTTTAAAGTTGAATGAGCCACCACCCATCTTGCTCCCCCCTTTTACTGCATTTTCTTTACTCTATCTCCATATAATCACTGACCCTGCCACTCTTATCGCAATTGAACCCTGCTTATTGATGTATCACCTGCATTCCACATCAAGTAAACCTGACACCTCTCCAGGTGAGTTGAAGGCATTGCCTTACTACAATATCTGCATGTCACAGCTGTAAACTCCTCCTGGCCCTGATAGCACCTCCATGTCTTCTACCCACCCATTGAAATGTTCATTAAGGAAGCCCCATTCTTCTCACAGGAAACACAGATGCAAACATTGCTGGGGGATATAACATCCCTGTCAGATACCACATTGCTACATTTTTTCATTCCACCCCTTACCCTAGGAACTCCTAGTCTCTATAACTCTGGAGCTTCCATCATACACCCCACCATCTTCGCTGCTTCCTGTCTGACACCTTCACTGCCCTTGAGCCCTCAGACTGCACCACCCATCTTGCCTTGCACCCACCATCCTCACATGGACTCCTCTGACTCTGACTCTTCACCCTGCCTCACTCTGTCCAACATGCACTCTGTTGACCCCATCTTTGCAAATATGCCCTATGCTGCAGCAACTGTTCTTCAATTGTCTACTAGTCAACTACCCCTCTTATCTGCTGGCTCCATCACTATTTCCAACCTCCGCAAATTTGATTATGCATGCAAACACTTCTTTTCTTACAAGGAGATCACTCCAGAAGACCAAGTTGGCCACATCATTTACTCTTTCAAGTCGGAATTCATGCAATCATGGATCGAATCAGATAGCGCAAGACTGGTGGATCTCACCTTCAGCGAGTTCATGCTGGAGATCAAGAGAAAGTGATTATCTTTGGATTGAGAAGATGAATTAATCCAGGAGCTCATCACCCCTCAGGGTGACCATGAATTTTATAAATGGTCTGTCTCCATTTGTAAGGCTAACAACAAGCTCGAGGCCGCAGATTTCTTGCAGCACATTCTTGCCACACAATTTCATGCACATCTCATTGCACATCTGAACCCTGCACTCCACCTAGCTTATCGTGCATTAAAGAAAGAACTCAATGCTATCATAGACATTGAAGCCTGGATCCACCATATCATCATCCTTGACATCCAGCTCACCACTCACCAGAAGCAAATCAATACAAGTATGACCAACACTGCCAAGAACACTGCCAAAGCTCAAAACAGTAATCAGTCAAACAAGGCATACACCCCCACTTCCACTACATCTACCGCAAATGTCATGACTGCCTTGTCCATGAACACTGCCACCCCCCTCATCAGATTCATTGCCCTTCCCAAGCTCACACAAACAGAGAAAGACCTGCTTGACCTCCATCAAGGTTGTTACAAATGTAGGATTTTCTATGCTGGCCACTACTCGCAAGTGTGCATGAACAAAAGGCCTACCTTGGAGACTTGTAAGAAAGTCACTGCTGCCAGCACTCTTGGTGCCAAAGCCACATACGATGCCCATAATGGAACAGTAGTTGCCACTGTTTTCAGTGCTGGCCTGGAAGAAGATTTTGTCAATGAAGAGTTCATCAGCTCCAATGAATTCAACAAGTACGTAGCCCCTTCTTCACTGTTCCCGCTCCCTGAACACCTTTGGTGGGACTGCTGCATTGATGCTCCTCTAACTTGCACACCAACCCCAATTAGAACACTGATCGACCATGGTGCTTGTCCAGTTCTGATATCTGAAGATACTACCGACCTCTATGGCCTTGTACCCTGCAAACTTTTCAAGCCTCTCACCATCTCTGCAGCCTTTGTTTGTGGTCAACTGATGCCTCAAGCATTGCAATTATCACATTACTGTAGACTGAATGCAATCTCTCCCGACGTCATGTGGAAATCCTGTACACTCAATGCAATCATTTGTCCTAACCTTCAGACAGACCTCATACTGGGCCTCGACTTTCTAGTAAGGAACAAGATTGTTGTCAATACAGAACTGTGTACAGTAATAGCTAAAGAGTCTGGCTTTGATCTGCTGAACCCCCCTGACCCTGTGAAAGGGTGTAGGCTTGTAACAATCTCCCCTGTGGTAAGACATTGGCGAGATTCATGGCTATTGAGAGAAAGTCACATGAAGGTTTGAAATGTGCAGAAACTGGTACATTGTGAACTGCTCTGGCATTTCAAAAAACATCATATGAAATTTGATATGAAAGCCCACACCGTAGGCAACCATAACATAATTGGGTGCATCAAAACATGAATCAAACAGCTTGCAGCTGAATCAAGACTGAAAAAGCTGGACGAGAGATTGAAAAGAAAGCATGCTGACTGCTTCCTGTCAGACATCCCTCATGCCTGAGATCTACCACATGATGTTTATCACCACATAGAAGTCAAACCCAGCATGGCAATCTCTACCACTCATGCATATTCCTGTCCTCGAAAGTACTGTAAGGGATGGAAAACCCTCATTGATCAACATTATGTGGCTGGCCACATTAGACCGTCTTTGTCCCAATACACTTCTCCCTCATTTATTATCCTGAAAGCAGATGTCACAGTGCTACCTCAATGGGTGAACAATTAGAGGACCCTGAACCATGCCACCATCCCTGACAACTACCCACTTCCCAATATTGACAACATCCTCACAGACTATGCACAAGGGAAAATATGGGGTAAAATTGATATGACCAACTCATTTTTCCAGACCCTCATACACCCCGACCATGTGAAATATACAGCCACACTGACACCGTTCAGCCTGTGGGAATGGGTTGTAATGTCCATGGGCCTCCGCAACTCACCAGCAACCCACCAATGTTGCATAACCATGGCACTGAAAGATCTTATTGAATGTATCTGCCATGTATACCTAGATGATATCATTATCTGGTTCCAGACACTGAAAGAACACAAACAGAATGTCGCTCTTGTCCTCAACACCCCGCAGAAGGCACAACTTTACTGCTCTGCAAAGAAATTTCAGTTTTTTTGCACAGAACTTAATTTCTTGGGACACACCATATCCCAGTGGGGCATTGAGGCGAATAGGAGTAAAGTTAAGCAAATCCTGAACTGGCTAACACCCACTAGCGCAAAAGAAGTCCGATGGTTTTTGGGACTTGTACGTTACATCTCCACATTTCTGCCCGTCCTCACAGAACACACTATGTTATTAACCCCCTTGACACACAAGGAATGCAACACCATCTTCCCCAGATGGACTGCAGATCACCACAGCACCTTTGAGGCCATCAAGGCCCTTGTTGTCTGTCTTGCAGGACTGCCTGACAACAATCGACCACTGTAACCCTGGCAATAATAAAATCTTTGTTACCTGTGATGTGAGCCAGAGGTGCACAGATGCTGTTCTGTCATTCAGCACAAGCTGGGAAATGGCCCATCCTGTTGCCTTCGAAAGTCGCCAACTACGTGGAGCTGAACTGCACTACCCAGTACACGAGCAGGAAATGTTGGCTATTATCCATGCACTCAAAAAGTGGAGAAGTGACCTGTTAGGATCACATATCACCATTTACACTGATCACCAGACACTTCAGAACTTCAATGGACAGAAGGAACTGTCAAAACAACAAGCCAGGTGGATGGAGTATATTTCTCAATATGATTGCTCCATCCAGTACATTAACAGAGATGACAGCTGTGTTGTGGATGCCCTGTCCAGACTTCTAGACACTGTTGACAACAAACCGACAATTTTAGCAGGTGTTCTAGAAATCAGATCAGACCCAGGCTTCCTGGAGGACATCAAGGAAGGTTACCACACCAACCCGTGGTGCAAAGCACTGGCTGCAGACCTAGCGAGAGGTGTTGTAGACCAGAAGTTAGACATCTTGTCATAAAACAGTTTGATCTTTATAGGGTCTCAACTTATCATTCCAAATTGTGGTGAACTTCAGAAAAGCCTTTTCTGCCTCACCCACAATAACCTTGGCCATTTTGGCACAGACAAAACTTATCATGCGCTGCAAAATGACTTCTACTGGCCCAATATGCACCGAGATTTGTTCAATGTGTACATTCCTTCTTGTATGGAATGCCAACATAACAAAAATCAGACGTCCAAACTGAAGGGGCCCTTGCACCCTCTCGCAATCCCTGACAAATGTTTTGACTCTGTAGTGATCGATTTTGTGGGGCCACTCCTGAAAGATGAAGGATTTGATGTGATCATCACAATGACAGACAGACTGGGAGCAGATATACAGATCACCGCATGCAAGTCCAACCTCATGGCTAAGGAGTTTGCTGCCATCTTCTTCGACAAATGGTTCTGTGAAAATGGCTGCCCCAAGGAACTAATCATGGACCATGATAAGCTCTTTGTCTCTCAGTTCTGAAAGGCACTTATGAAACTGTCTTGGCATTAAACACAAAATGTCAATGGTGTTCCACCCTCAAACTGATGGTGCCTCAGAATGGTCGAACAAGACAATTATCCAGGCATTACATTTTCATGTGGAGAGGAACCAGATGGGCTGGGTGAAAGCCTTGCCCAAAGTACACTTTGACATCATGAACACTGTTAATGCCTCAACAGGAGCTACCCCATTTGCACTGAAATCTGCATACTCACCACATCTCATTTCTGCCCTTGTACATGACACATCCCCTACAGAGAGGACCTCTGATGGGAAAGACACTGCACACACCGTAATGGAACAGCTACAAACTGATCTCATGGGTGCTAAAGACTTCCTCACCGCAGCAAAAATTAGTCAGGCCCACCATGCTAACAAAGATAGATTGCCAGAACATGACTTTAAAGTTGGAGATTGCATCTTACTAGCAACAGCACATCAACAATGTGATTATATGCAAAAGAAAGATGGCTGTGTAGCCAAATTTATGCCCAGGTTTGATGGACCATTCAAAATAACATTGGCCTTCCCCAAAACATCGACATATACACTATGCCTGCCTGAGTCCAGCAAAATCCACAAAACCTTCCACTCATTCCTACTTTGACCATGTTTCAAAAATGATAACAAACTATTTCCTTCTCATGCATTGGAAAGACCAGGACCTATTGTAACAGAGGATGGAGAAATGGAGTACTACATTGATGAAATCATTGACGAATGCACTTGCAGATGTGGAAAACAATACCTTGTATGATGGCTTGGCTACAGTGCCAACTCTGACCTGTGGCTACCCAGGTGAGAACTTATGGACACTAAGGCTTACACACAATGGATGGAAAGGAAAGAGTAAGCAAAATTTTTAAACTATGGGGGAGTGTAAGAGTACTTGTACTCCTACCTGGTGCTTAGTAACATACACAATCACCTGACCGGACTGGGAGTATATATATGCACATTCACATGTAACATCTCTGCATCTCATACTCTCACAAAATATAACTTGTTTCACTTTACTTCATGGTTACCTTTAGTGTTGGATGTACCTACATCCTTCCATCCGATATGATTTTACCATCCACCAGCTATGCCTACCCTGAGTCAGGCCTTGAATGAAGAAGCAAGCAAAGAAGAAGATTAGGAAATTTGCAAGAATGTGAAGTCTAAAGGGGGGGTAATGTCAGGAGAAGACTTTTTCAAAATAATATATTGACTTTATCTCACCAGATTGATCTAATCTATGTTTGTACTTGGTTACACTTTTAATTAAAGACCATTGAATCAGGTGGAATGGCTGTAGGTTCCAAACTAGGTGACAACATTGCCTCTGGAACACTTGCTGTAAATTCACCAGAAGAAGGGAGAAAGAGAGGAGGCTGTTCAGCACTACTAAGAGGTGATTGAATGTCACCAGCCATTGATAAAGTACCATATACCATTACCCAGCTCTCAGTATGTCCATCCAATAAGTTTATTTCATGCTCTGTCAAATTCTCAAAGTCAACAACATCACCAAATGCAAAATTATAGTCTGGATCTAATGGGAAAACATTAGCTTGATATATTTCCTTGAGTTAATACAATTCTCAAAGAATTTCTTGCCATCCATGACAAAAATCAAACTAGCAGATAAAGAAATTGCAGTTACAGCCTTATCAGTTGTGATCCTGAGGAGAACTTGAAATACCCATTATAATGAGTTTAGTAATCAACAATATCTTGTAATACATATATTCACACCTTTATCTGTCAATCAGGACAGGGGAACTTGCAAAAGAAGGCTTAGAACATGATGGTTACAACAAAGAAGAAGTCAAGACTGTGGGATAGGATGTACATGACAGGCAAGAGGTAGCAGCTGCTACCATTATGTAAAGACAATTATATAACAGTAGCAGCTGCTACCTCAGGGTCACTGCATCAGCAAATTCAGGATTTCTTGCCATGGCCATATATATAGCTAGGTTGTAAGATATAAATAATGAGGAAAATGCAAAATAATTACAGTTGTGATTACAGCAGCATACACACCAAATACATACCACAGTCACATTCCGAAAACCTCAAGAAATGGCACATATTACAACCAGGCAGCATATTTTTATCTGTTACAATAGCCCGTTGATGTTCGTTTGCCGCTCCCACTGGTGGGGAAAACAACAAACTGATTGATCGAGGGGGTTGTTAGCTCAAAGGGTCTCGGTTACTCCCTTCAACGAAGGTGCACGACGTGCGATGCGTAAGTGCGACCTGTTCTATTCGGTAGAGTAGACGATGAGCGTGGTTAGCGCAATATGGCCGCGGATGTGCGATCTAGTTCGAAGAGTTATTATACGTAACTTGGTCGTCGGGTCGACCGTTCTGTAACGAGGAGGTTGGTGCTGCGCAGATCGCAGGAGTCG
>QFEU01006837.1:0-30538 GCA_003316345.1 Tricholoma terreum | reverse complement strand
CCGTATCCTCGACCAATCTATCATCATCGATACTCAGTACCACCACCCCGCCCCAATCCTTTCCCCGCTACTAGAGCCCGTTCAGCTGCCCCAACACACCACCGTAACAACCACTGCAGTCATTACAGAAACACGTATACAAACAAGTACTACCATCCCTCAATCAACACCAACACCTAGCAACGACGTTCCCCCTCCACCTGAGCAAGACCTCCCACCTACATCGATCACCTACCATGCTCCAGGATGGTCCCTCTTCCGCAACCTGTACATGTCAAATGGCACACTATATATTCTTTCTTCAGATCAATCTCTGTTTCCCGAAATCAGAATGATGACTAGTACCGGCCTCCCCGCCGACAACACACCGGAAAACCTCGCTGCTCGGGAACCCACAGCCGCGAACATGATCTTTATCACACCCGAGGAAGCACAGACACGTTGGGGTGGAAACACTATCCGCGGGGAGAAGCATCGGGTTTTATCTGTCCAAGGAAACTCGGTGAGCGCTGCATCATTCTCAAAAAATAAACAATTTCTTATCGTACCTTTCTAGGTGCTTTTCAATGACCCTGGTAGTCAATTCCTTAACCACTACTATCATTTTGTCGCTGAGCTCTGGTTCGGCACATGGGCTTTCTGGCATGGCGCATGGTCCAAAGCCTCTTCCTCAAAGGCAACCGCATTCTCCCTCACCCACGCTGCGCCTCCTCCAATTCACCGAGCCATCTTCACCCACGCTGCAACTAACCAATGGCGGGACGGCCCCGGCTTCAATGCTTATTTCCTTCGAGCCGCTTTCCCGTCCCTCACCGTCGAGGTCCAACAGGACTGGGAAGACCGTATCGCCTTGACCGCCGATAACAAAGTCCAAGACCGCGTATGGCACTTTCCGATCCTCCTCCTCGCCGATCGCAGTGCCGCTTTCCGTGGTCAGATTTGTGGGGGCCAGACGCAACGCACCGCAGCAGAGGCTTGGGAGTTCATGAGCCAGAACCATAAGCTCATGGGTTCAAAGGTTGGCGGGTGGTGGGAACCTGTTCGGGCGGCTGTATGGCGTTTCGCAGGGGCGAATACGGCTGTTGATGCAGTTGATGCAGCACAGCTGGCTCTTGAGCGCTCAGACCCGAAGAAGGATGATAATGAGCTGGCGGTACCTATGCCGGAGAAGATCATCATCACATATATTAGCCGACAGGGTGTGGCTAGACGGAAACTCCTACAAGATGACCATATCGCTCTCGTTGCTGCTCTTCAGGACCTCGTCTCACGCAAGGGAAAATCGTGGGAGTTGCACGTCCTGCAGGCTGAGCGCATGACGAAAGACGAACAGATTCGGGCTGTTGCGAAGACTACGGTATGTTAGAGTCCCCTTCGCTAATTATACATACATCTGACTCTCAAATGTCTAGATCTTGCTCGGCGTACATGGGAATGGACTTTCTCATCTGGTATTCATGAAACCCTCCCGTGCTTCTGCGGTGATCGAGATATTCTACCCTGGTGGTTTCGCACACGACTATCATTGGACCTCGCGAGCACTAGGCATGGACCATTATGCTGTATGGAACGACAGGTGCGGTCAACTCTATTCTCTTTCCTTGACTAATACTAACTGCCATCGCACTAGTTATTACACCTATCCCAATGAGCCCGGTGTGGATTACCCGGATGGCTTCCAAGGCAATTCGATCCCAGTGGATGGACCTACCGTCGCTCACCTAATCGAAGACCACGTTGACCGAAAAAGAAAATCATGAAATGTCCCATATTCGTTCCATATATATGATTGTCTCTGGAAGATCTCTGATTTCTTTTTCACGAGCTAGGACGGGATAGGGCGCTGGCGAACATCACTATTTCACTACCATTCCTTGCTTGCTCGGGTGTTTATATTTGGTTAGACCATGTACGATGGGCTTCTTACTATGTGTTATTATTATTCCTGGAAACTTCAATGCTGATATTGTTGCATCATACACGACCTCGGTGGCAATGCGACTGGTCACTGCCAAGACATGGCTTGCGTGTACGGCGACAACGTTTGGTATGTTTTGAAACCCCCCAGTTGTTGGCGAGTACGATTCGACAGGCTTCTGCGCGGGGTGCCGCGACGGTATACTAGGTGTGTGGCTATCCGTATTACCGTGTCCGGTGCAGACTATGCGTCATGGGCTATCCCTGCATTTCGAAAGATCCTTGATGTGGACCACTTCTTTCGGGGAAATGCGGAACCTTTCTTGTCGCCGTGGTGATACCTCTTCTACCAGTGGCAGGATGTGGGGGATATATATAAGGTTTGAGTTTGTGAACATGGATAGGTATGGGCAACTCCACCGTTGCGTCGGAGGGTTGCGATTTACTTCTTGGGAGTACAATCTCTCTTGCGATAGGATGATGGTCGGGTAACTAGGCTTGGGGATGACTATTTTTGAGGTGAGGAAGGACGAGTGATAAGTTGGACTTCGTCAACTAGATATGTCTATTATGCATGAAGGGTCCCCCCCCTGATTTATAAACCTCGGTGAGATATTCTCATCGCTGGCTTTCAATCTCCACTTGATTGATAACGTTCTGTGTCTTTTTTGTTCTGGTTGTAACTCATCCGCGATCGGTAGCATCCCCGGAAGTCACTTGGAACATTGTGGCTCTGGTCTGCGATAGAAGGACCGTCAGCTATGATGCAGTCGATTTCGGCACACCGGCCAAGGCTTATGTATCAGAAAAAAATCCATGTGACCCCTGGGATGCATGGTTACTATGGAGTATCGGAACTCTAGGGGGAAGTTGCGAACGTAAGATTCCTCAGGCCATCCGTCATGGTATTTGACACTCGAACGAAGCCAGCTTATCATTACTCACAACCATGCCGACGATTGTTCCTTGCAGTATCCCTTCCAACATCGCATTACAGTAAGCACAATTCGTTGGCTACTGTATTGAAATGTCCTTGAATGTTTTTACAATATGCTAGGACAGGACCCATAGTAAGTTCGAAGGCTTCTTCATCCAATGAACTCTCAAAGTTCTTTTCGTGGCGTTGCACTTTAGTTATTGGGCAACTTGTTGGCATATGGGCTGTATGGCATCCTTGTGGTACAAGTCTGTAAGTGAATTGTCACACGCACTTGGTTGTCGCTAACGGAGTATCGACTTCTCGAGGTGTGTATTATCATGCATTTCCTACCGATAATAAATGGATCAAATGTACTGGTAAAAAATTTCCGTACTTACGCCCCCTCCCCACGGAGCTTCTCCAACTGTCTTGTGTTTTACAGTTTTGGTGACGTTCATCGCTGACACTGTCATGACCGTTAGTGGGAGTGTCGCAGCTTGGCGTACTCTTGCCGATGGCTGGGGTAACCTCTCATCCATCGAGAATCTAAACTGGGCGTTTGTCATTCTTCCGTTCCTCACAGCGTTGGGTGTGCTTTCCTTGTTCTCTCACACTAGCAAGAACTCGTAACCTGTTTCTTCTCTCAGTGGCGACAGTGGTACATCTTTTCTACTCTTGGAGAATCTGGAGGCTGTCCCGATGCTTGATTATGCCGGTCATCATCAATATCGTGCGGTGTTAGAATCTTTTCTGTAGAACATATGTGCTAAAAAGACGTGCGATTATGGTGGTGTCTCAGATCTCGATCTTCTCATTCGTTACAGCTACGTTTTCTGGATTTCATGTAAGGGCACCCCGACTCTTATCGTGGATGCAATTACAAAATCATGATCATTCTCATAGGCTGATGCGTTAGGATTGGCACGGATTCATGGTGTCAGGCCTTGGGTTATCGTGCGTACTGTTCTGAATCACACATAATGCACAAGATGGATCTCATCTTGCGTCCAGATGTGGCTCAGTAGCAGCTTGGTCGTAGATCTGATGATAACCGTCTTGATGACAAAACTTGTATGTGTCTCGTCCCCCCCACTTTTGTATAGTAATATTTCTGTGTTAACCGGATGCCCATCGACAGCTCTTCAAAGCAAAGGCATCTTCACCATTGGGGAGCACCAGTTCTGCACTCTCCAAACTCATCACGGTGACTGTTGAAACCGGATTGACGGTAACTGTTGGAGCGTCTGTCCAGCTATGCCTTTTTATACTTTATAATACGAGGGATCTGCATTTCTTACCGTGAGCTGCCCCTCCAAATCAATCGCTTCCTACGACTTACGATCTCGGAGAGCAGATTTGTGCTTCCGAAACTGTGAGAAAGATAGATCTTCTGCCCCCCGAAGTTATCCTCAGCTTCTCTTTCTCCCCCAGGTATTCCAACACTCTACTCGCAACGTTCAATACGCGTCTAACGATCAGTGCAAAACACCACGGAGCCGTGTGGCAATCAACATCTGGGACTGTCGACTTGGAGCCGTTATGTCATACATTTGAACGACATACGAAGCATCGCCCGAATGTCTCCTCCCGCTCTGGTGTGAAGGTATCAACGATGGTCGAGCAACACGATGATAATGGGACATCTGTCCGAAACTTTTGACATGGTCAGTTTTATTTTTATACTATGGACTTGGTCAACCTGAATCTGTAACAGAATTCATTTCTAGTGTAAAGGGCTAACAAGCGTAGTGTAGCTAGTTTATTTTTCCAACTTCCGGTTATCTCGCCCCCTCCTCATACTGTCGCGAATGTAGCCACTACTTCACTCTGCTGCTTGATCGAGTAAAGGCTGCTGGAGCAAGTCTCAAACTCAATAGCCTGGGGTGAGAAGCGGGGAGGCTACAAGTGATTGAAAAGAATACGAGATCAGTCAGACTAGATGGAGTGATAGAGCGAGAGGTCATGTAGAATTTCTGGATCAATCTTCGACAACCTCACTTCGCCGACTTAAACGTGTGATGAAGGTCACGCCCACCTGACTGTGATGGCTTCGTGTTCGGATGCACTGGCACGCGCATAACTTGAAGTTATAACACGCCATTTTCAACATTGCCATCATCCTTGTTTTATTTTCTATCTTCTTTGTACTAGCACACGATGAACCGACGTCTTGGAATGGAGGGATCGCTTGGAATAGGTGGCGGGTTAGTTTCCAAAAAATCACAGAAAAAGTGGGGATTAGTGATACGTTCTCACTGTTGCTTGGATGTCATTAATCATTTCCTGGCAGTCTCGAGAAAGCTGAAGATTTGTGCCGTAAAAGAAAGCCAAATCAAGCCGTCCCTTACCTCTTGGAAGCCTTAAAAGAAAACCCCGACAATCTAGATGCAGTTATACAGGTCGCATTCTTAATGGACAGACCGAACGCAGTGGAGACGCTGGAACACGGTGAAACTAGGGGTAATAGTGTTTTCTTTACCGGATGAACTGCATTCACTTTGGGCTCACTTTATCATGTTCACACAGGACGTGCTTTTCTCCAGCAACGCCTAGGCAAGGACTGCTTTAACAATGACAGTCAGCAGGTTGGCAATTTCTGGAGTATTCTCGAAACTCGACCGTATATGCGCGTACTTCAAGCACTAGTGCGTCTGTACTTTGAAGAAGGACGATTTGAGGAATCTGCGTATGTGCCAAAACTCTGCTTTGCCCTTTCTATATATCATGCGAGCTTAGAAACGTGTAGAAAGACTATGATTGAAATGCTTCGACTATGCCCAGGAGATAACATGGCCCAACGCCACTGGCTGGGTTCGGTTCTTAATCGCCTTGGCCGTTACTCCGACGCTCTGTTCTTTGCTCAAATATGGCTTCATCCATTCTCGCACGACAGGGGAGGGATACCTATCCGGGGTGGCACAGCGTTCAGCGAGCCTTCTCGCGAGCAGATGCCTGTCGAACGCGAGCAGCAGCTGTCAAAGCATGGTGATGGCGCTTTCCTGTATACCGCTGCGTTGGCTTCCTTCAAGTTATGGGGAGATTGCCCACAATCCCGCCAATACCTCAAAACTGCTGCGAGCGCCAACCCAAATGTTCTTCTCAAAGTCTTGGGGCGCGTTTCGCGCCCAGGTCTGTAGCTTTCTTTGGTAAATGTCGAGTACCGAGTACTTACCCCCTCCCCCCCAGAAAACCTCAACAACGAACCACGGGCGTTCAACGGACCGGAAGCGGCCCATGATTATCTTTGGCTAACCCAAGATCTTTGGATGGAACCGGCTGTATGGAACTGGGCGAATGAGAATCCCGACGTCATGAAGGCTGTATTGAAAGTGTGTAGCCGGACAGAATGTACAGTTACAGAGACCAAGGTCGCGCAGTTCAAACGTTGCGCAGCTTGTCACATGGTATGTAGCCATTTATATCATGAATGTACCATTGACTTCCATAATTAAGGCATCCTACTGTGGTCCAACATGCCAGAGAGAAGACTGGCCAAGGCATAAATCAGGTGAGTGGATTATTGTCATAAACTATATCATGACTGACCCTAGAATGCATTACACAGACTGCAAGTACCACAAAATGCTTAAGGCAACAAGGAAAGCCTTTCAGGCAGGAAAACCTCCCCCTAAAGATAGTACGATTCCAGTTTTCTCTGCAGATTTTTCTGGGAATGTTGTTATGGTCAATGGACCTTGACGGAATTGGGTCTCACTGCATGTCATGCACAGCAATTCCTCTCCTTACATGTAGGATCGTTTATAGACTACCTCCGCAAATCCCTCTGGTGTTTCATTACACTGTGGCCTTCTAGGATAACTATGATGCTTAACAACGAAAAACTTGGATAGCATTCAAGGTTTCAGGGTATGCATATGTAACTAACTGGCTTTGAAGTTAAGAGATCTACCACCACTCGTCCGGTCAATCAACTTCTCAAGTGGTCAAGTCCAAACATTCAAGAATCAAATATTCAGGAAAGTAACTCATACCAGTCAACACGGCCATGGGCTAAACTTGGTCAACTTTAGGAAAATATCCAGACAGGAGGTTCGGGAAACACGATGTTCATCCGAAATGTCTGAAGCGTCGTGCGGTCTCCTGGGGCTCTAAAGTGATAACGATTGTAAATGAGTTCAAGTCAGCATCAATTCGGCGCACCAGATTGTGGGATTTGGACCACCCTCGCATTTTCTGTTTGCAGAAAATTGAACTTGCAGATCGAACACTAGTGAGGTGGCAACGTACTACTATGCTTGTTCATGGACGAGTCATTGAACGCGTCTACAACTGTCGACTTGGTTACAGTATGAGAGTTCGCGACACCATCGTGACCAACGTCATCTTGGTGTTGGTCGTAGCCGTCTCGCTGCGTAGGGTCATCCCCAAACGTTTCACTTTCACTCTCGTCGTCAGACTCGGAATTGGTGGTTCCTGTCCCTCGGTGTCCATCATGCTCTGCGATTGTATTGGATTAAGCTACCTCATTTTATTCGTAGCATCAAAACCACTGGCGCGTACCAGTGGCAGGTTGTGAAGTCAGGACTACTCGGGCATTCTCTGCTTGCAGTCTTGAATACGTGGGGCGAAAGAGAGTTGGGCGACAACGTACGGCTATATTTGTTAATGGATGAGTCATTTAACGAGCCTCTAACTTTCGAATAAGCGATATGGTGTGAGTTTGCAACACCTGCGCTATTGGCATGATTGCCACGTTCATTGGGACGTCGACGATCTCCGAGTCGTTGCTCAGGCTGAGAACTATCCCTAGGGATTTCTGATTCACCCCCTCCAGCTGATTCTCCAGTACGTTCATGTGAGACTGCTATTAGAGGACAGTGCGGGCTTAAAATCTGGATTATACGTGTGTATCTAGGCGATTTACCAGAGTATGGGGTTTGAACAACCTGAGCGTTTGCTACGCACAAGCACATGAACTAGCTTTTATGTTATTGAGTAACGAGTAAGGTGACAACGTACAACTGTGTTTATTCCAGGATGAGTCATTGAATGACCTCTTGATGACAGAACCAGTAATGTTCTGAGAGTCTGTACGGGTGACTGCATTGTGTACGCCCGGAGGACGAGCGTAGGGGTGTCTGGACGTGCCAGTGTTGGATGGCATATTTGCAAGAGGGTTGTAGGTAAGGACTGAGAGGGGGGGACGATAACAATTAAATCATGCGGACGCAGAGAAGTGTATCTGTTCAACAATCATAGTATGACAGCGTTAAGATATGTGTTGATCGAATTTCTCACTCACACACACAAGTTGCAAACGTCTGCGCCAGGCCATAACCTTATCCAAATCCATGAAAGGATAGAAGGTAGGCGCTAGATCCTCGATCGTCCCAAGCGTCGTGTGACGGCCTATTTGTACTCACGAGCTTTCGATCAATTATCCGGTAGAATCGCGTACGTGGAACACATGTCTTGGGTTGGCGCTGGTGCGACCCCAATACGGTCCCTGTCCAAGTATGGAACTGGGGAAGAAGGGCGTAAGATGCATTGGTTCCCAGATTTAGCGATGGGCTATGGTCAGGCGACCCAGTTCATCAACACTACCTGGAAAAGTGCGCCAGTCCAAACCAGCGGCAGAGAAGTTTATCGTGGTAGGCAAGCACTCCAAATCATGGTATACCTAGTGGCAAAGACGTTCTGATTGTGCCAGTGGTCGCTAATTTTGTTTCTAACGTACCTCATCACAGCTGACGACGGTCGATGATGTCAAGTTTTTGGGTGTTGTGACGCCGGGAACACGTTTTCTGGTGTTTTGGGTGTTACACCGGGAAACCTGTCGTATTAGCGCTCTGCGGAATTTAAGTAACAGTTCATCACTTACTACAATACGCCACAGTACGCCACAAATCCTTGCCAGAAGGCCACGATCATCCCTTCCAAGCCTTATGCCACTGTGGAATAACTTGGTGGGCACCTATTGAGTGTTTATTTCTCTATGGTTCCTCGACCTTAAGATGAGATGTAACGTTCACGGCACTCTGCGCTAATAGAGCGGATTCTTGTTCTTGCGGTGACTTAACACCTTCACAGTGATTTCCCACATGCGTATCGCCATGTCTATCTTTGACCTGAAATTAACTGGTGTCTTTTACACGGAAGAGGAACGACTGCACACAAGAGGATGGATGGGGTTGAGAAAGGTGGATGGCAACGATAAGATCAGAGATCGGCCCATGCTTCATGGTGCACTTCGGCACACCAGCAGCAAATCCTGTATACACGTGCTGAAGGGATTGACGCTGGCCAGTATGACGTTATCCGTGGATGCGCAAAAAGGTAATTGTTATCATAAGGGACTGCACCAACTGGTGCGTGCCGGGCGACTGGGTCGCAATTACCGTCCGAGGACATTCATTAATAGAATGTCATATGCATATGAGGGGCACTGCCAATTCTGACCGGTGAGCGTATGGAGGATATACCTCGATGAGGTTCAAGCATTCACAGGTTACTTGTCCTTCAAGAGTACGGCTCATTTGAACGAGAGACCCCTTGGATGTCAGGGGGAACCTACAAAAGAAGGCTCTCAGTATGAAGAGCAGGCTGCATATGCATGCTGAGATCGCGATATGAGATACTGGGGCGATAATGATCAATCGATGAATTTGAGAGTATTTCACAGCCGTGAATGAGTGTCACGTTCCACGGACAGTGATTTAGACGGAGGGTTCAATTTGTCCTGGGCCGGAGAAACATCGATGTGGTCAATACATGATCAAGTGGATTGGGTATGCAACTGATGTTGAGAGAGACACTCAGACAGCCTCCAACTTTTCAAGCTGGCGACATCCGATTCGGATGTTCTAAATCACGGTCAGGTGACTGACCCGATCAATTACGTAGTTTCAAGCAGTACAACCAAAGCCACTAACTTGAAGATAGACCCCCGAGTCATTCATACTCGACTACGCCACGTGAATTTAGCACTTTCACACTATCGCATCCATGAATGATTTTCGGTGACCATTTCGCAAAATCAGGCTCCGAGAAAACGTTTATCTTTATGTATTGAAGATCATATCAAAATCTTGGCGGTTTTGTGGGAGGAGGATTCTGGAGTATAGGCTTTCATCCTAAAAGTTAACATTTTGATTGCAGCTGGTTTCTGATCAACTGCCGACTTTGAAAGTCGTGCTCCTCCATCGGTCGCTCTTCGGCACGAGTTTTGTTTTGCCGGATCGTTTGAGGAATAGTTAATAAAACTTTCCTCGGTCTTTTTTAAAAAAATGCTGCATGACAACCACAATACCAGCTCAAATTGATGAAAACACGTGACGTAGTCGAGTATGAATGAGGTCTACTATCTTAGAAATACTACTCCATAAACCAAGACTCGAGAGGGGAAGACATTTATCAACACCATTGAATTAGATGTCAGATCAGGGAGCGATTACTTATATGCGCCCCTTCAAGTCCATACGCAATTAAAATCATGAGAAGGGATAGGAAAACAATGGACACACCAGCGGAGAACCCTCCCTCACTGTAGCATGAATGGATTCCTGGGACTGTCCTTCCCTGTATGAGCGCAGGTTGAGTCTGGAGGGACGAAAGGGTTGGATTTTCTATGATTGAAAGGTGGTGCCAACTGGCTGGTTCGAAGAAACGGGTCGTCCAAGGGGTGCGGAACCTCGACCGCTGCGTTTCTCATCCTTTCTCGTTCAGCGAGTATGCGATAAGCAGCGGTCAAAATTATTTCGTCATGCTCAGAATTTGGCTGGCGACCCCGGAACTCGAGGTGGTGCCCTGAATCATCCTCAACCGCTTCACTTTGAACTTCGCTACGAGGGGCACGTTCCCCACCCTGTTGCGGAATTCTACGCTTAGCTATACGACAATACTTCAACCATTTTTATATTAGTTTGCAGCAACCTACGCACTAGGTTGCGTAGTTTGGATCACCCGGGAATTTGCTACTTCCAGACACATTATAATTTGTCAAATGACCAGCACAGCGGTAACGTACAACTATGTTTGTTGAGGGATGAGTCATTGAACGAACCCTTGATTCTCGAACTCTTGACATTATGTGAGTTTGTGTGCCTGGAATTATCGCGATAATTGTACATGTCGCGAGCGACATCGTTATAGCCGCCTTCGATGTGGACTTTACCCCCGGATGTATCGATTGGCATGATTACTCCACGAGAGAATGGCAGTTGCTGGACAAGAGTGTGGGAATGATTCAATCGTGCAGGCTGGGGTCGCAGGTATCGGTGAAGCCCGAATGGAGTTTCTTAGGCATGAGGATGCATACCCTGTACCCTAGTTTTGTGTGCACATCACTAGCCGGGGATAGGAGCAGGATGCGGATAAACGCCACTATTGGCGTGAGGCCTCAATTGCCAGAATAAGTTGATAAGGGATGGAGATAGGCTCCAGCAAACACGTAAGCGACCGATCACAAGCACCTCGACTTGTGTTTTCCCAAACCATCTTGAGCGGTGCCAAACAAGCCCCAAGGCCCAACGGGGGTAATAGAGGTACGCGTTGAAGATTGAACCCAATTTCCGAGCTAGCACACATGTAATCAATGTCCAGGTATCGTAAATGGGGTAAAGCCTGGTAAAGCATAAGGCCGACTTAGTTGATGGTTGAGTAAAACGTGGGGTGTCCGAAGGGATGCACTGTAAGAGCGAGGAATGTGTAGTAATCACACATGCTAGCAGGCGCGATGGAACAAGTCTGGAAGCCATCTGTGAGAATGCGGACCACCGAGTAACGGAGGAGGGGAAAAAGAAGAAAAGAAGGCAGAGGCAGAACTTTAACTCGCCATCCATTCCTTTAATTTCCGTCCGCAACTCCGATCTTGTCATTTTTGCGCAGCATCAAACAACATAGGCTGCCTCAAGAGGCCTTTGTTCTGTGCTCCATGCCGATCTCCTTCTTTGCACTCTTCCTTATCCCGAGCGGATTCCCTGTTAATATCGTGGTCATCCCCCCGACAATTAAGATCGACGGAAGACAGCTATCAGCAAACAAAGTGTATCCATCTGGCCCAGCCGCCACAAAAGTATTTTATCATGGAAGGCGTTGGTGTAGTTTACCGTCGAAGAGGAAGGAGGAGCAAAACGAGTGAAGGAAGAAGAAACGTTCTGCGCAATGGTTCCTATGAACAAGAGGCCGCCCTATGTAAGTTCAGAGCAGTACTCCACGTCCTGGTCGCGTCTCATCAGAAGGGATAATAAATATGGGAAACGGACCAAGGGATACCATTTCGTGTGGACTCCGTGGTAGGATGTATATCTGAACTAGGATCCGAACATCCGAACAAGAATCTGGACATCCGAACCAGGATCCAGACATCCGAACTAGGATACGAATATCAGGATAGGTGCGGTGACGGCGCGATATTCCATTGAGAAGCTGGGAAAGAAGCTGCGTTTTTTTTTCCGGTTTGAGATGGACGGGGGTCCGGGCGGGGAGCGTCCATCCACAAGATTTATGCCTCCGACACGCAGAAAGACACAGTGCATATCTAAAGCAACGTGTCGGCCTCCGTGTCGCCTCGCACATGGAAGATTGACCATACCCACCATAAAGGCGTGTGCAGCAAGTGTTCGGAAAGATCCCATAGCAGAACCAACCGTCGACATTCCAGCGTTTAGTAACAAGGCAAAACGTTAGACCATCCCGCAGACGACGCCCGAGGGAGCTCTCATGTAGGTACTAAGAAGCTAACAACGTCGCTGGGAGATACAATCATTGAGAATTCAGTGTCGCGTAGCTTGGGTTTTAATATCTGTGCTGCGTTGGCGTTGCTAGGAGGAACGGTGAGTTGGCCCGTTGCTCCTACACTAGCAGGTTAGCCTGAGGTGACGGTGAACGCGTAACCATGACAGGGCGCGTGCACTTACGTACGTCGTGCATAATTTCGATCTTCCCCAAATCATTGTCATTGAAATCAACAGTCCCTGCCACTAACCCACCTAATATATATAAAGCTGTGGATTTGGCTCGAGCTCGATGTCTGGCTTGTTATTGTTATTTCCCTTCCAGGTAATATCTAAGGTCTACAACTGGGTCCACACCTGACTGAGGCTGGAAGTCGTCTCCCATGCAGTATCCTGGACCATCGTTTTTTCGTGCCACTGCTTATTTTCGACTGTGACTAGTTGCAACAGTAGCCTCTCACCTGACGGGCAACATTGAGTTTCTCTCGCAGTGAAAAGATGATAAGCTTATCATCCCTACGACTTGGTGATGCTTCTTTGTCAACGATACCATGACGGCGGAAGGAGGCTGTAAATCATTCATCCGCGGTTTATCCTACAGCCAGTACCCCCCACAAGGCCTCTTACGTTCCCGGAGATGATGGATGCGAAGTTAGTAGATGTCGAAGATCGGAATCCAACGAATGCGATAGGAAGGAGGGTTACACAGCTGATTATGAACACAAGACCTTTGTTGCTGTTCGTTCGGTTGGCTCGAGGTGAGATCTTGGTCTGGAGAAACAGTCGCCATAACCTATTCCCTGTACACGCGACGCATTCGTTCGGTCCTCCACGGGGTGGTATACAATTACACCAGCTGGTAAAGATACATCTTAAGCATCTAAACACGGAGCTGTCAGTGAAAAAGCCACTACAGAACATAACCCATTTACCTACCAGAAAACTACACGAAATAAGGCATCGTGTTCTGCCAATTGCCGATTAGTCAACAATCCATGAAAAGAAAGGTAACCGAAAACTCACCATTCGTCTCGTCTGCATTCCCCGATCTCGCTCGTTTTCCTCCGCAGCATCAAACACAATGAAACGCCTCGAAATCCCTCCGCCTCCCCCACCGCCATGCCAGCTCTGCCACGGCGACTCCACGATCCCCTTCTTCCCAACTCTCGTACCTTTCCCTATCCGTAGCCCCAATGCACTTTCCTCCTCGTCCGTTTCGCTATGATTACGATCATCCGAGTCCGAGTCCCCACGATCCCCATCCCCAAGAACCAAGATCGATGCGAGATTCCCACAGCGGTAGCAATAATTGGGTGCACTCCATACTGTGACAAGCTGTTCTGAGAACATGTATTTGTACCCTTCTTGCACTAGTTGATGTGCACGTGCGATCATGGAAAGGGCGTTGATGTGGTTGAACTGCGTTAATAATAGAAAAAAAGTGAGAGAGTGAGAAGGGATGGAGGAGCGGAAAGACGAACCTCTTGCGTGACGCTTCCCCCGAATAACCAACCCGCGCCGCGTGGGCTCACAGCCCAGTTTTCCACTTCATCAGGATCGCTCCACATCAAATCTACGTTAATTAGGTGAGCTTGTACAATCGCAAAGAAGGGGCAAAGCGTACCACAGAATGCGCCTTCATGCGGAATCTCCTGTGCTCGTGATAGCACTCGTATTTGGTCCAAGGTGCGAATATCTGGCGAAAGGCCACCATGCACGCAGAGCACCGTTCCGTCGATGATCTTATGGCGAGGATGAGATTATATCAGGACGGATATCAGAACTACGTACGGCAGCGAGGTTGAGGTAATCAAAGACGTTACAACATGCTTTCCATACCGTTGCGCTGCCGTACTTTTGTTGACATTCGTCTGTTGGTCATGCTTTCGATTAGGAAAGCTCGAGGGTACATGTTAGGCACGCACCGTAAAACCCATACACCTGTGTTATTTGCCGACTTTCATGATTGCCGCGTAGAAGGGTTACTTTATCCGGGTATCTATAGTGAAGTGATCATCAGATAAACTGAGTGAAAAGGAAGGAAAAGAGAAGCGTGCCGTGCTTTCAGAGCGAGTAACAGGGAAACTGTTTCTAGACTGTAATGTCCCCTATCCACAAAATCACCCTAGAACCCGACAAGAGCAAAGACAACAAAGAAATCCAAAGCAACGCATCAGCCTCCAACCAGCATCTCACATGGAAGATAAGTCATACCCACCATAAAGATATAACTCGTCTCCGGCACCATTCCGCCCTTGCGCAGAAGCTCGAGCAGATCCCAGAATTGGCCATGAATATCACCACATATCGTGACAGGGGAAGATACTGGCTGGATATTTGACTCTTCCATGAGGATGTTTCGCACAGTATCGCAGAGAACTTTCATGTCGATTTCTGGGAGATGCTGGCACGCGAGGAGTTGTGATATCCATCTGTCGGCGGTTGAGTGACGCATGCTTTGCGTTTTTATGTTATGCGCTGTTGTATCCGAGAATTGGAAGTTTGGAAAGGGTTACTATAGCACAAGAACGGCGGTGAAGGAACGCTGGAATGCGGTAGACGAGGCCAGAGATCTGGCGTGCGAAACTTCACTCAACACGCAAGCCTTGGCCGCTGATCATCGATCATGACTGACTACTTTGCTTTCATTCGGTCATTTCCTGAAAAACTGAGTATCGTACATGTCATGCATGCATCATGGATTACGAGAATCTTATAGACGCGAGAGTCGCTCAAACCGAAATGGGAGCGAACTGGGAATGTACGGCACTATGTTCACGAATTCCCAATTCCCAGTTGAAGTTTGAACCCTGCCAGTTCATTGTTCATCGTGCATCGTTCAACGTTCAGCATTCATAAAATGCTACAGTAGCATGGTTACCTCGATGCTCTTCAGGGCCTTCACCAGTGGAAGTCATGATACGAGCAGCCACCCCAGACTGGGACTACCAATTGCAAGGGAATATAGCAGGAATAAAGACAAAAGGTGAACTTCAAGATGTCAAAGGATCCTGTAACTTTGGCATGTCTTGAACCATTCCCGATCCGTATACCTCGTTATTGGAAAACATGCGGCCTTTTACTTTTCCTAACAAGGAGTCAAACGCATTACAAGGAACACATTCCGTGCGCTTACCGAACTTGTTGCCATGGATTTCCCGAATCATCTTTGCTTCGCCGCCGACAGTTATATTATAAGCATCAAGATTCCCCTCGATTCCGTATGTATCGACGGTAAGACTCTCGGGTGATAAGATGGGGAAGAATGAGTACTGACTGAATTCATTGTTTGACATCCGCATAATCATGCTGGACAGACTAGCGCCCTTCGAAATCTCCTCCTGCGATGATATTGAATGAATTGTAGGTACGATTGACAGTGTATTCACGCACGGGAATCGGGGAAATCGCATTCTGAAAACCTTCTTCCAGCTTCTCCGCTGTTAAAGGTGTTCGAGCACAAATACCAAGCTGTTGGTGGACTCGTTACAAGTACTCGTATCGTTGGTGGACCCATCAGCTTACTGTTAAATCCCTAACGATGTTATCTAGCTTTCTTCCATGTTCGGCGATGGAGGAAAGTTCATCCGTGCTATCGAGGAACACAGGTAGTGTACCTTGCTTTGAAGCCGCGTCTATATCATATGACAGTTTCTCGAGTGCGCTGTGGCGATGTTCGTTGGTTCATAGGAAGCAAAACATGTAAGGAGGATTTACTCTTTCAGTGGCCTACAAAGGTCTTCGGCGCGATCCGCCGTTTTAGGATATTCGCCGATTTTGTGAACGAGGAACGTGAGTCGTTCCATTCGTTCCACCAGCTGTTGCCAACCTGGTCCGTCCTGAGGCGTTTGCTGAGGATTAAGTTCCCACCTGTGAGCAAGTCTTCGTTATGCGGTTGTGATACAGTGCTCAATCACCTGAAGGCCATTGATGACTCGTAGAAGCGGCGTTGTGACCGTCCCGATTCCCGGAATTTGTCTTTCTCCTAGAATGTCTAACGTGGATTTAAATGCATTCAGAGTTGCTCCAGTGTTTGACGAGGCCATGGAGACGACGGTGCTTCGGATCGAGGCCGAGTCTGAGCCGCATTGAATAGGGGCCGCAAGGTGGTATGGATACTGAGTGCCTCCATTTGCGGATGTCGAAGATGAGGATTGTTTTTTGACAGAAAAAGCTGGCATTGAGATAAAGCGATAAAGGCGGGGCAGGCGTCATTAGGCGACTTTATAGAATCGATAAAAGCTACGAACTAGACAAGGTTCAAGGGTACTACCTTCAAGATGTGTCTGTCTGACTTCGTCACATGTTTGTAAACACTGAGCGCTGGGAACATTCCTGGGATTGATAAGTAGCATGCAGTCCCATGGGACACCCAGCCGAAGAAGTTGAATTCCTGACGGTCCGCCAACAGAAGAAGTTGTAGTCTCAGAACCACTGGCATACTGTCAGCAACACTTTCCCAATTTGGGTCGACAGTCTGGGTTAACAGCCAATCTCAAAGCAGGTCCTGGAACTTAGCACACTTCATCAGTCTTACCTGTTGTATCTCGCGATCTCAACACCCTCTTTTACAATAAAAACGTCTCTCTAACATTATTCCAGCCTATAACTTCTGTCTATGTCGGGAAATAATGGCAGAATTGATGAATTTATTGATGGACAACAACGTCATAACTGGCATCAATATCGGGATGATGCTTGGTCTTCAATGGCTCTTCATGGAGCACGGGAAAGGCTTCCCAAGTTTGCAGGTGAGAGAGTTCAGTCAACTGACGGATCGAGCTTCCGAAGTCAAGAGGGCCTCCCTCATGTTACAGATACCGAGTTTCCTCGAGTATCGGCTGAGGGCAAAGTTACCGTTGGAATGATCAAATCATTCAAGTTTCGGCTTCTTGATCTTATACGCGTTATGAACGGGTCACTCTCCACCTCCAATTTTTTTTGGGGGAAGTCATTAGAAAACAGTCCCCTGTAGCATGCATTTTCGATGCGGTGGGCCGGTGGCCACCCGACAGGCAGCACCATCCTTCACATCCATGCTCGAATAATTCCCTATCAATCCAAGATTAGATGAGAAGATCTCAGAGTGAGATTCGAGGAAACTGCCCCTTCACGGAGCACAAGATCTCTACGACCTTCCAGCTGGCGGTAAGTGCTGGACTGGGAATACAGTTTCCGAGAACCGGGCGTAGGCATATGATCGAGAAAACGATCAGGGGAACTGATTGAGGCGTTGGAGCCTGAGCTTAAGAGAAAAAGAGAAAAGCGAAGTCCTCAGTAGCGACGAACCGTGACGGAAGAAAAGATGATGGAACATACGAAAGGCTTCAATCATCGCAGCTCGAAGTCACGTCCAAGTACAGAAAGGTGTCGACGCTGCATTAGTTGTAGCTAAATATCGCGAGGTGGTTGTTAGCGTTCATGAAGGACGGCGAAAAGAGGGTGTGCGTACTTGTAAGGCTACATGTTGTCTGTAGTGGAGGGGTTCCTGCGCCGCACACAGTATTCCACGATGGTCTATACACCATTCGTCGTGAAATACCCACATCATAACAGCCCGCAGCGAAATGACGATACTACGAAACCACGAGCTTAAATATCGCCAACCACCTGGTGTACAAGGAACACTGCTCTATCCACTGTAGCTTCGTCAACATTCGCACGCCAGCACAATGCAAATACCGTGTGGCGTGCTAGAATACTCACATAACTTTTCAAATTCTCAACTGGCCTAGGTAGCGTCACGCTGTCACCACCACACTGACACCATTACCTTCACCGTCATATGCATCCTTGGGATGAAATACGTAGCTGGCTGCACACTAACCTTGCATGCATTCGCTTCCTGCAAGTGGTCGCGTCAAATCGGATGCACCCATTAACGCCCTGCGGGCAGGCTGGCTTGGAGTCAGTGCCTGTGTTATGTAACACAATGACAGCATTTCGCCAACGACGTGCCGCACACAACTGTGCCATACGACGTGTCCATAGACCGCAGTCCTTCCATCATGGAGACTGCCCTGTCGATCGCAACTATCATTCCTCTCCCACTCGTCGCAGCAACAGCCACTATCTTGCTTGAAGTCCTCGCCCCTCGATCGCTTGAAGAAAATGTCCTGCTATTCCAGACCCGATCCCAGCACATTGGTTCCTTGTCCGCGGTTGTACGTCTTCAAATATCCTGCGGTAATCTTGTAGGATAACGATGGCTCCCCGGTTCTCTCCAATGTAGTCGGCATTCCTTGCGGCCGTGCAAGCACAATTCATCTCGCTCACGTATCAGAACAACAGTGGACCTGTAGAAAAGGCCGCCAATGTGTGCTTTTTTCTTGGAGTCAGCCTAAATGTTATCGGCGCGACAACGAGTTTGATGGCCACCAGTTCTCTTCCCACTCCAGCGGCACTTCAAAACAACCTCGCGGCTTATCAGAGAGCCATAGAAGCGGCTGAGGCGATTGGCGCGCCAGACGATCCTGATACTTCACATTCATCACAATCAACCGCAAGTCTTCGTATTCTCTCCACGGCTGATCTGATGAACAACTCGAATCTTCCAGCTCGATCAATTGAAGTCCTGGGGAAGACTTCATCATCGCCACATCACAGACATGCTCGTCGCTGGCAATCTTATCGCACGGTGGAACTTCCAGAGATTCATGTACGCACTCGTGATGCTATCAGGAGTTTTATCGTTCTTTATGGGGCTCATGTTCTTCATCATCGACACCCAACCTCGCGAGGTTTGGATTACGATACTGATAGCATCTCTCGTGTCCTTCATTTTGATTCGGGGAGCCCAGGCAGTGTCTTCCCTGGGATACATGCATTTCGGCTCCGGTTCTCGGTCATATCTACAGCGCATGTTCTCCCTGCCTGAATATTATTACGAAGAGAAGAGGTCGAGAGATGTGATGATTCAGCGGCAGGAAGTGGTGGCGGCTATATACAAACTTTGCAGTGATCGCGGGTTTGTATAATGCTACCTACGTGCCAACTTGCACAAATGGACTGCTGCTTTGTACGTCTGGTCCAAGCTCTCGCAGGGGGAACACAATTAATTAAAATCCACACTGCCCACAGAGGGATGTAGTCGACGTCGACGAGTTTTGCATGTGACTGTTGATATATTTGGATGAGCACTCAGGATGTCATGATTGGGCATCGTAATATAGTAAGCCACTCATCTCATATTGGAGAAAGGGGTTGTGCAGCTCCTTTCTGGCTACAATTTCAGTCTCATAAACTACTTGTAATTCTCAATACCTCATCCAATGGGCATAAAATACAGGTTAGAGGTTAATAATTGGGCTAAAACTGAAAACTGCATATAATCACAAGGGGATAACAGGATGCAAATTTTGGACATCCACTCATAATTGGTGATCTGTGACCACCCCCTCACCCCCTCCCCCCCTCCCTCTATATATGGTAGTTTCCCATCACATATTGGCCTATTGTTGGTAATCTCTAGATCAAATTCTCAACCATCCATGTCACACAAGGTCAAATTGCTTTGTTGCATTTTGCAACATGTGCAATCAACTCCTGCACTCATCACTCTTCCCATGCATCTTCAGCATCTGTTACCTTGTGCACTGCAGTCTTCTTTTGTCAAATGTTCCATTCTATTTCCTCTCCTTATCTGTACTTGTATGAGTTGTATCTGTTGCAAAGAGCTGACAAAGTTTGGTATTTACACCATGCTACTTACATAGTTGGTCAATCTCAATTCATTTTCTTTTCAAGTGGATTCAATATTATTTTAAATACTTGGTTCAAACTGTATGGATGCATACATTGATTGAATTCACAAACAACACCAAGTGCTACATAGATGAGGCAGCCACATCTGTCATGTGGCATGGATGGCAATCAACCAACAGGCAGAATAATCATAACATTGCACAGAAGATGCTTTGGGGCCCAATTTGCAGTGTTAGCATACCCTAAAACTGACCTGACCATTTAAAAGTTCAATGTCAAAATTTTATTTAGTGGGTTGTCTGGACCCCCCCTGATGTGCTGGATTTGGATGCTGACACCCCCTTGTATAATCAGACAGAATTCTATATAACAGAGTAACCAGGCTATGATGACCAATCATATTACTGTTGCCCAAGCTGATTTTTTGAAAAAGGAATTGTCCCAGACATGGCACCAGAGCTGACTGTCACTGCATATAAGTCAAGTAAATTTTCATTTGTATTCCTTACACTGGAGCTCGGCCAGACATAAATACTACCACTTTTTGTCCCAGGGGGAGCCTAGTGTTGCAAATGGTGTGGCTCGGAGCTGTGAGCCATTGAGCTGAGCCACTATTTTGGGCAAGCTGCACTGATAAATTAGCTCACAGCTCAAAGCAGCTCAAGCCATGTCCTAAGTTGCTTAAAATTAAGAGGTGCTAGATGGCTTTAATCCTTCTGAGAGCATTATAAAACCCTTTGCAGAAGTGCCTACTTTGAATTTGAATGCATATTTCCATATCCTACCCCCCAGAGCCACCCAGAGCATGTTTTGTAATAGGTATGAGGAGATAAACATAGCCAAATAATCTCATCAAAAATATTGATCCACCCAAAACTCCATAATAGTAGTGGTCAGAGTAGGTGATTCAACGGCAATTCATGTGGTCGATTCAATGGCAATTTAAAAGTTGAATTGAGTTCCCAGAATCGACGATTCAGTGGGATTTTTGAACCGCCTCCGGAGGTGGTTCAACCATCTGAATCATCGATTCACTGGACCCAATTCAAGTGCCCTTGCTATCTTCATGTCTTACATAAAAATTATGATAAATTTGATTTTTTTGGTACCAAATCAATAATGACTCTCATGGCAAAGGCCAATGCAACAAAAGGCAAGACACAAAAGCCTCCAAACCGCATCTGCGTGCCCTCTGCAAAAGCTAAAGCAGCAAAAGAACCTCCCGGTGATAAAAAACCATTGAAAAAGCGAGCCAAGGAGAAAAAGGAGCATATAGGTGGCAGCAATGAAAAGAGATGCTCTGATGAGGAAGGTGAGGATGATGATAGCGAAAAAGTTGAGTGCGCATTCATTTTTGAGTTCTCTTGGCAGGGATTTGACCGAAATGAGCCAGTTGGAAGGATGTTGATTTGAACTGGGCACTTATCAATATGCTGAAAGAAGACATCGTCATCAGACAAGAATTGTTCCCATCACCTGGCCAGAATACAACCATTACCCATGGTGGAAGTAAACCGAAGGCCGAATATCAGTGGGCTCTTGCCGAGAGCTTGTTCAGCAATCATGAGAAGTACAAGGACATTTTTTTGCAAGCGAAAACTCCTGCAGAAAAGTCAGTATGGGCCTTGAAGATAAAAAATTGGCTCAAACAGTCTGTCTCATGGCCAACTGCATCCCCAGAAGCATACTCATATTCACTTTCCTCTAGTATGACTCAAGATGTTTGGAAATACAGCGAGGAGATGGGAAAGACGGGTGCTGGCATCACTCATGAAGAGGAGATTGATATGGGGTTGGATAACAAGTTGATGAATGCCTGGGGTATGTCCTGAGTGTGATTCATCATCAACATGAGTTATCTCACATACCACATAGCCAACATCAAGAACAAGTGTCCCTGGTACTTCAAGTTTCGTGAAATCATCGGTGAATGGCCCAACGCAGTCCCCACCGGCATCGGGAACAACAACTCAGGTTACGACACCTACCTCCTTAGCAGTAACACTGTAAGAGTATTCCTACTCTTACAACGACAGATCGAGCATTACATTATGTAAGGTCATGTGTATCTGAGTTTATTATCATTTCATTCTGTATTAGATAAGAATCTCTTCTTAAATCCATACTACATTCCAGTTTAGTCTCGTTACTCCCTGAGTGGCAGTAGTACCGCCTACTACTGTTACACTTTTTTTTAAACTTGATCTTTAGTATCCGTGGTGATTCCTCCACGCGGAGGATCACAATCATCACCGCCTGACATCCGAGCAACTTCCTTTGAGGCATCTAACACCCCCTGCCAATTTAACCCCAACCAGTTTCATTTACCAGATTAACTCGGAAGGACGTCGTCACCACGTCACCAACGACCGTCGGTGACAGCCACCGGTGACATCACTGAGCCCTTATCTGCGTTATCTCACCCCAAAAGACCACCCAGATCCCCATTGCGAGCACACACAAAAGTATATAAACATTGTCGAGACAACGAAATCAGGGTCATTCGCTTGCCCTGTACCCCTGATCTCCAATGCCAAAACCCTGCAAACTGTCTCGCCGGCCTTCTAGCACTGTCCCTCTTACGACGCACAGCCGCGCACGTCTGCAAAGCCCCCCAAGCTCGAGGGCCCCGAGAGCCTCGCCATTGTCATCCTTGCCAACGTTAAGCCCCTCCCTGTCTCTACCACCGCCACGTCGAGTCGACAACTCGTCAGACTCAGACTCCACAGAAACCCCCCGCATCTCGAAGATGGCCCCGCTTGTAGACCCCTTGTATGCGCCTGCAGAGGTCCGTCAGCACTCCCCGAACATCGCGCCCATGTTGTCACCGGGCCGTTTGACGATTCAAGTCCTCCGACAGTTTGAAAATGCCTGTCGTCGCTATTTTTCCATGAAGGACATCGCTGAGGACGAACACGTGGGCAAAATCCTCTACAACTTCGAGTCCGCTGCTGTCCAATCCTGGGTTATGGCTAACGAAGAACACCTCACCACGATCACCTTTGCTACTTTTCTCGTCGAATTCAAGAAGAAATTCTTAGCCAGGTCGTGGGAGGAAGAACTGATCAATGACCAGATTTCCTTGCAAGGCAAAGAAGGTTTCTTGTCGTGGGCCAACAAGGTTCGGAATGCTAACACCGAACTTGGCATCGTTGGCTCCCTCTACCACATCAACGCCGCCGATCTTTGTCGACACCTGGTCCCTCGTCTAAATGATGAAATGAAACGTTTCTACCGGGCTCAGAATGGAATCGCTACTGGTTCAACCATTGGCGCACTCGATGCTATAACAGACTTAGACCAATGGCAAGACCATCTCGTCCTCATCGAACAGGACCTACAGGCAGATCGCGACAGGTGGACGGCCATCGAAACATCCAGAAAAGCTACGAATGTCCTTCGCGACTCCTCGGTTGCAAACACCGCATCCTCTGCCACGAGGCTCCCCGCTCTCCCCAGCCTAACTGACGAAGAGAAGCATCTCCTCGCAGAACACGCCGGCTGCTTCAAATGCCAAGTTTTTTACGCAGGACACTTTTCCCGGGCGTGCACTGGAGAGCACCCGACTCTGGAGGTCTGCAAACGTGTCACGGCAGCGTACGCCGCCAAAGCTAAAGCTGTACATGAGAAGATGAAGCATGCTAAACCTCCTGCCATCGTCGCAGCAGTATTCGAGGCCGACGCTGACAGTGACGACTCCTTCAAGAGCGCATACACGGAGGAAGTGAATGAGTACGTGCACCCACATTTTTCCTTCTCCGAGCACCTCAAGTGGCAATGTACAGTGGAGGGCCCTGCCACATGTGCACCCACCCCCGTATCATCTCTTATTGACCATGGTTGTCCGCCAGTGCTGATTTCGAGTGATCTCGTTGAGATCCTTTGCTTGAAACCCTGGAAACTTTTCAAATCGCTCACAATTTCTGGTGCCTTCACGAAGAATAAGAGAGATACGGACTCAAAGCTGGTTTTGTCGCAGTACTGTAAATTACACATCCAATCCCCAGATTCTGTATGGAAATCGCGTACAATCAACGCTGTTATTTGCCCTGGCCTCCATACCGACCTGATTTTAGGCCTCAATTTCCTTGTGAAGAATAAGATAGTGGTCGACGCGGAACTGAGAACCGCCATCGCGAAGGAAACAGGATACGACCTCCTGAATCCCCCTGACCCAAAGCTGTGCCAAAAGAAGATCCGCATCTCCCCATTCCAAAGGCGGAAAGAGGAGGCGCGCGCAATCAGACAAGGTCAAAGTGAGGCGAAGAAGACCCGGATGCTCGTGCACAAAGAGCTGCTAGCGCTGTTTGAAGAAAATCCTGCACGTTTCGATTTTGACAAGTACACGACGAGACCCCCTGACGTAGTCGCGTCCATTAAAGCACGGATAAAACAACTGGCGGGCGAGGCTGACCTGCTAAAACTTGACAAGGCCTTCAAACAACGCTTTGCCAACCAGTTCCCGTCTGACATTCCTCACGTAAAAGACCTCCCACGGAACGTATATCACAACATAGAACTCAAACCAGGCGCGCCAGTGTCTGTTGCACGTTCGTACTCATGTCCCCGTAAATACAGACCGGGTTGGAAGACCCTCATCGAACAGCATCTGGCGGCAGGAAGAATTAGGCCGTCCTCCTCGCCGTACGCATTGCCGTCTTTCATCATCCCGAAAGCAGACCCTACGGTGTTACCACGATGGGTAAATGATTACCGCAACCTCAACCGCTTGACGATCCCTGACAATTATCCCTTGCCTCGGATTGACGATATCCTGGCCGACTGCGCCAAAGGTCGTATCTGGGGAAAGATCGACATGACTAACTCGTTCTTTCAGATGTTAGTTAACCCTGATCATATAAAGTATACAGCTACACTGACTCCGTTCGGGCTGTGGGAGTGGGTAGTCATGCCCATGGGTCTCCGAAACTCACCTGCCACACACCAACGCCGTGTGACGCTGGCTCTCAAGGACTTGATTGGGAAAATATGCCACGTTTACCTCGACGATATCGTGATTTGGTCCTCCTCCGTGGCTGAGCACCATAAGAACGTGGCCGCTGTTCTCGAGGCACTGAGGGCGGCTCATCTGTACTGTTCATCCAAAAAGTCCATGCTTTTCACTACAGAAATCGATTTCCTTGGGCATCACATTTCCAGCCGTGGGATTGAAGCTGATGCCAACAAGGTCGCACGTATCCTGAATTGGCCAGCCCCCAAATCGGCAAAACACGTTCGACAGTTTCTGGGGTTAGTAAGGTACATCGCAACATTCCTTCCTGCACTGGCAGAACACACCTCGATCCTCACGCCCCTCACACGCAAAGAATGCAACAAGGACTTCCCTCCATGGACGATTGCCCATCAATACGCATTCCAGGCAATCAAGCGACTGGTAGTCAGCCGGGATTGCCTAACGACGATAGACCATGAGAATCCTGGGGATAACAAAATCTTTGTCACTTGTGATGCGAGTAAAAGAAGAACGGGAGCGATCCTCTCATTCGGGAAAACATGGGAGTCGGCACGGCCAGTAGCCTTTGAAAGCCGACAACTCAACGGGGCGGAGCGTAACTACCCAGTACACGAACAGGAGATGCTGTCAATCATGAGAGCAGTACGAAAATGGCGCGTGGATCTGTTAGGAACGCACGTCAACATCTACACAGACCATAAGACTCTGCAGAATTTTGACTTCCAACGCGACCTCTCCCAGCGTCAAGCGCGCTGGATGGAGTACCTCTTGCAATATGAATACTCCATCACGTACATCGATGGGGAGAAAAACACCGTGGCGGACGCTCTATCTCGTCTGCCTGGGCCTAACACCCCGGCGGACGTCGTCGGGGCTATCTTTTCAATAGAAAGTGACCCTGGGCTGATACAACAAATTAGGGATGGCTACATGTCTGATCCTTGGTGCAGAGGCATACTCGACGACAGAAAGAAGAATCTTCTGGACGAAAAACTAAACATTTCACTGAAGCATGGTTTACTTTTCATTGGGCAGCGTATGATCATCCCGTGTCATGGAAGCCTTCAGGAATGCCTGTTCCACCTCGCCTATGACAGCCTCAGGCATTTTGGGAGCAAGAAATCCTACAGGGCATTGAGAGAAGACTTCTATTGGCCAAATATGAGAAAGAACCTGGCTAACGGCTATGTACCCTCATGTCACAACTGCCAACGAAACAAGAGCAGGACGCACAAGCCCACCGGCCCCTTACACCCCCTCCCAATTCCTGACAAGCGCTTTGAGTCGGTAGCAATCGACTTCATCGGTCCCCTGATGCCAGACGACGGGTACGACGGCATTGTGACGATGACTGATCGTCTGGGTGCGGACATCCAAATCGTGCCTTGCCGCACCAGCATGAGCGTGGAAGAATTCGCTTGTGTGTTCTTCGACCGGTGGTACTGTGAGAATGGATGTCCGATAGAAATCATAAGTGACCGGGACAAATTGTTCATATCAAAGTTTTGGTGCGCATTGATGAAGCTCGCTGGTATCAAACACAAACTTTTGACCGCATACCATCCCCAAACCGATGGTGCCTCTGAACGTTCAAACAAGACGGTAATACAATGTCTCTGTTTCCACGTAGAACGTAATCAACGTGGATGGGCGCGGGCACTGCCAAAAGTAAGGTTCCACATTATGAACACTGTCAACGCATCAATGGGGTTCACACCTTTTATGCTGAAGACGGGGCGTTCCCTGAGGTTGCTTCCGCCCCTTGTAGCTCACAGCGCGGACCCTACAAGTGGAGAAGCTGGACGAGAGGAAACTCTAGAGACGATCGCCGCTAAGAAACTAGTGGAGTCAATGGAAAGCTACACTGCGGAAGCGAGGGATTCATTGCTCCACGCCAAAATCCGGCAGGCACACGAAGCGAACAAAGACCGGAGCCCTGATCCTGAGTTCAAGGTGGGGGAGAAGGTCCTCTTGGCAACAGCTCATCGTCGTAGGGATTATATGCAAGCAAAGGACGGGAGAGTCGCAAAATTCATGCCACGTTTCGATGGTCCCTTCGAGATCACGGCTGCGTACCCTGATTCTTCGACATACAAGCTACTCCTACCAGAGACGTCAAAGATTGTACCTACCTTCCATGCCAGTCAACTGAAACGACACATAGCAAACGATGGTGCCCTGTTCCCGGAGAGAGCTTTTGCGGCGCCAGGACCTGTCATCACGGCGGAAGGCAGTACTGAATACTTCATAGAAAAGATCCTGGACAAGAGGCTGTGAGGCCGGGGGCACCAGTATCTTGTGCGCTGGCTTGGATATGGACCCGAACACGACCTGTGGCTGCCCAGATCAGAACTCATCGACACCGAGGCCTTGCTCAACTACGAAAAGGCATGAAAAGAACAAGGGAGAAGGAGAGGAGAGTAGGAGCGAGTGTAAGAGTATTCCTACTCTTACAATGACAGATCGAGCATTACATTATGTAAGGTCACGTGTATCTGAGTTTATTATCGTATCATTCTGTATTAGATAAGAATCTCTTCTTAAATCCATACTACATTCCAGTTTAGTCTCGTTACTCCCTGAGTGGCAGTAGTACCGCCTACTACTGTTACAAACACCACCAAGTTGGAGGTCCCCAATGAGGCAGTCAGTGATGTCACATTCACTGACGTATCTCTCA
Source organism: Tricholoma terreum (assembly GCA_003316345.1). Lineage (NCBI taxonomy): Eukaryota > Fungi > Basidiomycota > Agaricomycetes > Agaricales > Tricholomataceae > Tricholoma > Tricholoma terreum. The sequence goes on along the minus strand of QFEU01006837.1, from coordinate 2,648 downwards.
ATGACATTGATATATTCGGTGGACACGAGTTGGAGGTGGGAGATTCCATATCAACGAGTGACCGAGAGACTGGGGACAGTGAGGAAGAGATTGATCAGGAACCAGTTGGAAAAAAGCGAAAAGCCATTGATAGTGAGTGGCCCTGGATGTCGGAGGTGCTGTCAGTAACTGAATCCGTTGTGGATGACTGAAATGACAAAGATTCAGAGGTTTCGTCAGTCAGGAACTCGTTTGAAGGGTGGTGGTTGAGCAAGTTCAGCCTGAGTCTTGCAGCACATCAACATTGGCAGTGTTCATAATCACGTCGCAGCCGTTCATACATTTGAACGAGGTTTTTCGCCCTCACATTCCATTGAGGTTGTTGCATGGAGGGAGCAGCATGTGATGACAAATATATTCTAGGTGAATTTTGATACGATGAATATGTATGAATCGACAGTCTCTACTTTAGAAAAAAAAGTTGACGGTCAGAGTAAACATGACAATTCACAGGCAATTCACTGGTGATTCAGAATGTTGAATTGCCGTTGAATCACCTACTCTGACCGCTACTAATATGACATATTCCTTTTATAAAGATGGTCCATACAACTTAGTTAACAGTTCAAAAGCATAACTGAAGCATATATACAAGTAGAACAGTGAGCCTACAACTTTGGACAATTTCAATCAGTTCAGCTGGCTCAGAGCTGCCCAGGGCAACTCAGAGCCATTTTGATCAGCTCAGGTGCCTGAGCTGCACCATAGGTGAGCTGAGCTGAGCCATGACATCACTAGGGGAGTCTATCTGAAAAAGCCATAATATCAACCCCCCCCTTGGGCGAACCATGAAAGAGATACATCTGGGGTCTCTGTCCCAATGGATTATCACATGTCAAACTGAATCACTTACAAGCTAAGGACAAGCAGATGCCATAAAACCATTAGCCAGAGGTTCTGCACATGTTAAACAGAATCACTTACCTGCTAAAAACAGGCAGATACCACAAAACCATTAGCCAGAGATTCTGCATATGTCAAACAGAATCACTTACTTCCTGAAGACAGGCAGATGCCACAAAACCATCAGCCAGAAGTTCTACACACATACAAGAATTCCTTACTTGCTAATGACAGGCAAATGCCACATAACCATCAGTCAAAGACTCTGCACATGTTGAGCAGTGCCAGCAACTTACACCCTGACACACAATGCCAGATATTTATGAAAATTTATTTTTGTCTGTGATGCTTATAAAACTTGAGCTAGTGGGCCATTGCTGTGCATGGCAGGTCCGAGTTCTCTGCAGTATAAGAAACCAAACACCAAGTAGAGAGATATTTTCTATGATGTTTCTATTTTTTCATTAACTTAATATGCTAACACATCTGTTTTGGTCCTATAATCTACACATGAACTAAGTTCATACATGGGTGTTTGCCCCCCTTAGATGAGATCAAACAAAAGGAGCTCATGAAGCATCAGCAAAATCAAGGGTCTACTTATTTTCCTTATTTCACTTAGAGCCCGATTAAGGACATTAAGCAAAATAAGTTGAAAATGAGTTCTTTTTTCTCCTTAAAATTTTGATGAGTTAAGTAGCTACAATAGAGTAAGTAGTAAAAAGTAAATTAAGGACCTAAGGCTGTAAAAACTGTGTCAGAGCCTAAGAGACATGGCATTTGTTGTCAAAATTTCTCTAAGTCCCCTCTTGGCGTTGCTCGGCATTTCCCGAAACGGTCATCATTGTGCCACGTCAATGCTCCACACCGATTGTTTGTCTGCCGCAACCACTCCCAACGTCGTCCCAACATCCCAGACGCTTCAGAACGGCTGCTCCCATGCTTGTTACCGCCGCCTCCCTCCTTTCCTCCCTTCCTCACTCACACACATGCCCATACCCTTGCCAACCAAACCCACGAGTGGCTATAACCAAGCCATCTCAGACACAACGTGGGCCCAAACGATACAATCGTCGTTTGGGCCTTCGGTAAGTTTTCCTTCTTTGTTTATTGTTCTTATCAATTCACTAATTGTATTCCTAGTTTATTTAGTGTCTAAATTACAGGTACTGTGAGACTACCCACACCTGAGGACGGCCGCCTAAACCCCTCCTCCCTGTCAAAACAGGATGTGAGGCCGTGAACTGGGACTAGGAGGGTGAGAGGGACGCCAGGAGATCCGTGGAGGGGGATGCCTGCAAGGTATGTACCAACACACTCCCACTGTACACCTGCCGCGTCATAGTTGACTCCCCACCACCTCGACACAGGAAACACCATGCATCACAACACAAACCTGCCGAGGGATGCCTGCTCCTGGCCAACAACAACAGGGACCCCAAGACTGAGACCCCCTCCACAGCTGTGAGCACCTGCTCGCAGGGTGGATGGGTGAGGACGAACGACTAAGAATGACGGGTATGCTGGCACCAGCACTACACGATGGCGGCTTCTAGCTCCACATCCACAGGGAAACCACAACATGAACGACACACCACCCACCTCCAGCCTCACGAGCGACTGCTTGTGGGGTGGATCACAGGTGGAATAATATCGACAACGTGAAGATGCCGGGAGGAAGGAAAGAGTGGGAATGATGGTGGCGCAACGAGGGGACGGCACTGACTCAGAGTTGGAGGCCAGGGGGAGTGGTGACAAAGGAGGGT